>JAOTRH010030119.1:0-21171 GCA_034768845.1 Heliamphora exappendiculata | reverse complement strand
GCGAGTCTACTCACCGCATCGAACCGAGAGAAGATGGACGGGATCCTCGGGGCCAGATCGGAGTGAGCGTTGAGAGAGAGACGGTGACGACTCTGTCCCTCGATCCGAAGCCACCGGCGGCAGACAAGAGAGCACCGTTTCCAGTCGCCGCAGCCAAGGAACTGGAAAATGCAATCCATACACTCATCGGGGAGGTTCGAGATGTAGTCGGCGAGATCGTTCATGACGTCGTGAAATCACGGCCGGCGACCTGTGCTTGCGCCAATGGCTGTGATTGCTGTCGCGGCGGCCCGGACTGCGGCAGTGGAAGTTGTCTGGCCCATCCACGGTGACCGTATCACGATCGATGGACCTGCGGAACCCTCGGCTCTTCTTCTTGTTCCAGTTCCATCCTCATCACCAAATGTTCAGAGGCCGGACTTGAAATCGAATTTTAATTCGCCTTTTTTACTCAGAAGAAATTCATTACATATCTCAATTTTGAAATGTATGATATGATAAATATTCCTTTAATAAATTTATTATCCGTATACATAAATAAACTGAAAATATTTTTAATTAGAAAATTACATAAATTATTAAGTTAACAATCAATAAAATTCATAATTTTATTCATAAAAAATTAAATAACTAAAAAACACATAATTAAGAACTCACATGTTTTGATTTGAAAATTTTAAATAATTTATAATTTAATTATAAATATTCATAATTTAAATTATAAAATTTTATTATTGCATATTATGCCTAAAAACTAGAGTATGTAATAAATTTTTTTCTACTCCTTTCACCTTTCAATTATATGCTAGAATTTTCTATAATATAAGGTTTGTTGCTTTATGGAACAAGTAGAGAATGTCTTGGGAAAACAAAAAAATAAGCAAGTTAAACTTAGGAGTTTGGAATGAATCCAAACTTTGTGCATTTTTTCCTTATTCGCCATGGATATGATTTCTTGGGAAACAAACAAAACTATACCGAATCATCTCAACAAAATAATTAAACAATAGTATTCTATATAATTAGTTGAATTGGACTTTTCTACGGTAATAGTACAGAGCTATTATGCTTAAAAAATAATTTATTTTTTCTCGAGGCTTAAATTTAATAGCTAAGTGCTCTTACAACAGAAAAATTAACCCCAAATTAACTTGCTATGATAAAAGTTTTGGGTCAAGATTGGTTGAAGTATAATTTTCATATAATAATTAGTATATTCAGGTCATGTTTAGAGTATTGGACATAATTGGTATGGTTTAGATGTCCTAATATTAGGAATCCTGAGATATTAAATTGTTCGAATTAATTGTTTTAACTTTAATTTAGTCCTTTAGTTGTTTACGTCATTAGATAATTACTTATTATATACAACTTAATTCAATTATTTATTTATTTTTGTAAGGGATTTAGAGTTCGAGATTCTGAAGTCTAGGACTACAAGGTCTCGAGGGTCTAAAGTTCTGGGGTCCGTATATATATAAGTTCTATTTAAAATATAAATAAGTAAATTAAAAAATTTAAAAAAATTATTATATGGAACTGAGCCTTAATATATAGGTAATGATAAGATTATTGTCCCTGCTAGGCTTGAAAAAGAAATCAATGATAATTTACAAAAAATGAATGCCAAATTAATCATACGAATATTTTTGTTATCAAATTATTTATCTTATTTAATTTGGTGTAACGCATCAGCTTTGGGCACGTTAATACATGCATATATATATAATAAAGATTATACTAACGCATTCATTCATAATTAGATATAATGTTTTCTCATCGCAACACTCAAAATAGTTAAATAGTACAATCATTCTTACGAGTTCAAGAAAAAAAACAGGAAAATTTATTGAAATTTATAACACAAAAAGATAACAAAAAAGGAACTTCGATATTCTTTTTGCGGTACCAAATTCCTCAGGTTCTTGGTACTTGACTTGTTCTGTAAAGTCTTCTTAGTACTGAAGTACTTCCTCTCCACCTGCAGCAGTAACGCCGTGAGCCGAAACCTAGAAGAAAACTCTAAAATCTTAGTGGTCTAACTCAAACACAATCCAACTAAGCACATTATGCAATTAGATGATTATATATGCAACAATTAGAGAGAGAGATAATTAACAATAAGCTTAACTAAAATATATAAGCATGGCATTCATTTAGATGTACAAGAAATGTCAAGTATGCATAAGATATCATGTTGGTGGGTGTATGCATATGCCTAACCCAACCATAAATCACAAACTAAAACAAAGAATTCCACGCCGGGAATTCAAGAAATAGACTTTCTAGACAACATGAACTTTAGAGCCATCAACAAAATTCTCGTTGTGAAAGATAACCACTTTACCCCGTTATATACCGCAACTGTTTTATTCAATCACAACAGCGTGAGATCGAGTGTCAACCATGGGCCTTATCTAGAAGTTCCCACTTTAAGGATCTTGATGCCTCCGCTTGGTTCAACCCAAAGTCTGGAGTAAGGAAATAGATGGAATGCAAAAGACATACTCATGGTATCTACAGGGGTTAACCTCAAAATATCAACAATATTTACATCGGAGACGTACCCAGAGTGTTCACGAAAAATATATCCCAAAATAATTTCACAAGTTAGCACACAAGAGACGCTCTTAACCAAGGAGTAACATGTGACCAACTCCAAAATGACACCTTATCAATCATGATAAAAATACAACTCACAATGTATAAGGTATGACACGCAAGATGCCCCAAGTACATCTATTACAATGTTCATGGTATAACTATTTTAAGTATGATGTACAACCACTTTAAAGCATAGGGTATAACTACTTTAAGCATGCTTTCCATCATAAGCTAAAATTTGGTATTCATTAGAATGCATATGCTTTTACAATATGTAATTGTTCATATGATTTTTAGCACATTAATCATATTAAACATACATTTAAATTTTATATTTCTTAAGGTATAAATTTAATGTTAAGCAACATTACATTCAACACTTTACTTAAAAATTCAGCAATTTAAACAGAATTTGCAGCAAGCATTTGAGGCACCTAAACTTTAATTTAATTTTTGATCTTTGGTCACAAAATAGTTTAAAAGGTCTTTAACAACTCTTATGAAGAACACTTAGGTTAATTCTTATTATTTCTAAGTGATTTAACCCTCACAAGATAAAGTGCTAAAGTAGCTATAAGCTTAAAAATTAAATTGTTGCGAATAAGGATGACAAAGAAAAATATATTTGGGGTATCAAATCATCTTCAAACTTTCTAATTTTTAGATATAATTTAGTTTATGATATCTCCTAAAACTTTCGTGAAGGATGCTTGATAAAGTTATTAAGAAAATATTCAAGATTTGGCCTCCACAAGAAAATATGTCAAACTAGTATTTAAAACTCCAAAGTAGTGATTTTCATAACTAAAAATAAAGAGTATAAAAATTATTTGATGGATCAAATGGAAGCTAAATGTCATGATTTTTGAACAACATTTAGACTAAAATGTCCCATTTATGAAGAACACTTTTTGATTTGGGCACTAAAAACATAAGTTTTGAGTCTCACAAAAAAGTTGGACAGATTTAGTTCTAAATTACTAAATAAGAACAACAACTAGTAAAAAACTTTTGACTGGCCAACCCTCATCAAAACATGCTCATTTTTTGTGGATTGGTAGAAAAATATGTTATCTACAACTTTTGTGAAGTGATCGAAACTTAGATTCATATTTTAAAATGGGGTTTTTGCCTATGTAATAAAGACTAGTCTAAATTTGATATATTTTGGTATAAGATTCATAACTCAAGATTTATAAGTCCAAATCTATTCAAACTAATTTTATACGAAAAATAAGTTCAAAATCAAACTCTAGATAAAAAATTGACCTCATGAGATATTTCTTTATTTTGTTATGATTTTTCAAAGAGAGGTTTAACCAGCAAAAAAATTTAAAACTTAGGATTAACTTGCTTCTTCATCATCTAACTTCTTGCATGGATTTGGTTTTATTCTTTGCATGCATGGTTTAAAACTTCAAAAACAACATATTCATCAACCAAATATGTAAAAATAAATATGGATCTCAAAGAAAAGCACATGCATAAATACAAACATGAAGAAGGTCATCAAAAGAAACCAAATATGTAAAAATAAACATGGATCTCAAAGAAAAGCACATGCACAAATACAAGCATGAAGAAGATCATCAAAGCAGTCACAAATCCTAGCTAGTCTTAACGCTTTTATTGACTTGATTTAATTTTTGTTCTTGATTTTGTCTTTAAGAATGGAGAAGAAGGATTTGGGTTGAGTGAAAGGAGAGGAATTTAAGAATTTACGTACTTTGAAAATTGATTTTTTTAGTTGAAGGATGATAGGACTTAACTTTAAGGGTCAAGGACGTCCATATCTACTTGCTTATTCCTTCCTTCTTCTTCCTCCCCCAACACTTAGCAAATTTGAAGAAAAAAAATCTGTTTTGGAGCCTCTCCCCTCTCTTGGCCAAGAATTAGGGGTGTGGTGGTGGTTTTATAGTGGTTTTGGGTGGTGAAAGCCATGATGGTGGTGGGTGGTAGTGTAAGACATGCAAGGGATAGTATTGGTTGCATGGGTGGTGAGTTAATGTATGCAAGAAAGGAAGAGAAAGGAGGGGAAGAATTCGGCCATAGGGGGTTTCTCCATAGAAAGCTGCTTTTGCCATTTTATTGCTTTATATGGGTGTTTTAATGATATATTTACACTGTATTATTCAAGAAAAGATTTTAAAAATTAACTTAATGTATATTCTTGGTCACTTTTTCTTTGGAAATGAGTCAATTTTGTAATTTTGTGATTTGTTCAATACTTTTGTAATTTATAATTATTATTATATTATTTGATTATTTATATGTTGACACATAAATAAAATTAAGCTCTTTTATTAAGATGTGTTAAATTGATCCTGAATGATGATTTGGTGTGCAAGAGTTTTAATCATTAGTTTTATTCTTGCAAGACATTTATATATTTTTATATTGGCAATATCTTTATTTGTTTAAATATTTTTAGGTTATGATGATACTTGATTTGTACATATTTTTCTTAATTTTATGCAGAAAATGCAAAAAGCAAATTTCAGGCACAAACTCTTAGGCATAACTGGCCATAGAGGGGTATTTTTGTTATTTCCATTATTATTTTGTCTTTTACTTCTTGTTCTAATTCAAAAGGTTGAACTAGAGTTGTCCATGTGTCAAAATTTGGACTTTTAAAGAAATCTTTTATACTTTTGGGCAAAAAGGTAATTTTACTATTTTATGTGATTTTAGGGTTTTTGAACTGATGTTTTAGGATAATTTAATAATCTCTTATATTAAAAGGTTTATTTTTTCTATTTGGGTTTTTTTTCTTCCCGAGTTTATATTCTTAAGTTTTGGTTTTCTTAGGTCTTTAACCTCGCCGTGTCCTAAGATTCTTTTGGCTTCTCATCATTAAACTTATAATATAAAATCGGGTCCTTACACCAAGGACCTTGTAACTCCAAAACTTGGGATCCCCCAACACCCAGGACCCTGTAGCCCTTAACCTCGGCAACCCCTGAGCTCCCAGATACCCCGGATCCCTAGTCCCCGGGACCTAGTAATCCCATACCCCAGGACCCTAGGACCCCGGACCTCAAAATACCCTAAGATCCCCAATCCCCAAGACCTTAGAACTCTGGACCCACGGACCTTTGGGATCTCATAACCCTAGCCTCAAGATTCTAGGGCGCTCGGGACCTTGTAGTCCTAGACCCCAAGACCCCGAGACCCTTGAATCGCTGTACCTCAAACTTTCGAACCCCTGGAGCCCCAAGATCCTAAGACCTCTGGACCTTGGAATCCCCAAGGACCCTAAGACTAAGGGTGTCCAAAAAACCTAAAAAATTCATGAACCTACCCAATTCGATCTCCATGGGTTAGGTTGATTCGGTTCTATCAATTAATGGGTTGGTCTTGAGTCTTAAAAATATTAAACTGATGTAGTAGGTTCGGTTCTTGGGTCAGCAGTTGTTTAAACTGACCTAACCTGAAACCCAAAAGTAGATATATAAATTCTATAAAACTATTATTTATATTACTTGTACCTTTAGTTATAATTAAAATTGTGTAAATTAAAAATAAAAGGAGTAAAATTTAAGGCGCTAAACTTGACATCTTAATTGAATCGTAGTTAGTTTCAACCCGAATCGATTCGAATTTATTTGGATTGGGTTGGGCTGATTCTAAAACATAGATATATGGTTTGGTTCTGGGTTCAATATTTTTTAACTGACCTTAATCGAGTCAGTTCTGGGTTAAGTTTCCAACCAAACCAAACCATACCCATCCCCACCCAAGACCCAAGACGTAGGACCCAGGACCCAGGACCCAGGACCCAGGACCTTGGACCCCCCAAACCTTAGTCTTGTGAGACTTGTTATTCCTGGATTATGTATCTCATCCCCCACGGGAATAATTATCACCCAACCCATGGGATTGGGAGTTATCCAGGATAATTAATCCCATTATGATTTTAGTAAATAAACGTGGGATTAAGAAATCTCTTGGATTAATAGTCCAGTCCAATGTTCTAATCCCACACTTCAAACATGGCCTTAGATTATTAGTGCCTAAAATATTACAGATTGAATTATTAGTGTAATGTTTTTTGTTTCGAAAGATATTTGGTTGAGAATAGAATAACCTAATAATAAATAATACGTTATTTGAATAAAAATGTTTTAGGTTAATAAGCAAAAAGGCTAAAAGCCTAGAAGCCTAAAAATCAATAAGCAAAAAGGTAAAAAGTTGAGGTTGAAAAACGAGACTTAAAGCTTATTTTGGCTTTAAGTTAAAAGATTTTTACGTCCTGCTTCGGGAACCAAACGAGGCCTTAGTTATGGTTGCTTTTTTTCTGTTTGGTCATGGCGATAAGGAAATAGGAAAAGAATTACAAGGGTAAACTAACATGGGTGCAATTGTTATGCCCATTCAAATGCGGGGGAAAGATGGTGCAGATTCTTAAACTGATGGAGCTGTAAGTCTGTAATTAACCCATTAGTTAGGGGTAGTCAGTGTAACTTATTAGTCACACTTCACATTTCATGTTCTATGTTGGTCTCACGCCGAGGATAGGGTGTGGTGCTATGTTGTATATATATTGAGGGTGGTCGAATTCCGAGCAGGACTACTTGGCTTCCACGTGGAATTCCATACAGCGCTACGAGCCACCTTGCCATGATTCTTCACCTTAGTATGTCGCCTTGGCTCGGCGGAGGAGCCGAGCGTAGGAGAAGGCCCGTCAAGCTGTTAAGAGCTCGAGGTAGGTGATTCCAAACCAAGGTCATGGGATTCGATCCCGAACTCAGGAGGGACTCATAGCCGAGGACTAGGAGAGATAATGCTCGGCATCCATGGCCGAGCAACTTATATTTGAGAGACCTCAAAAGTCGAGCTTAGGTTTGATACATTGTAATCCGTGCCCATGATACGCGTATCAGGAGGTGACGCTCATGATAAAAGATCGGTAGCAGTTGAACCAACTTTAAGGTTAGGGTGTCAGAGGGTTGACCTAGGTCTTGATACTGATAGACACCTTGACGTGACAAAAGGGACTCGCAGAAAAATAAGAATGATGGCCATGACAAGTCACTATCAGGATGACAATTGTGAATTGATTAGAAAGGACAACCCGACCTGCTCGGGTCGAGTTAAAGCCCAAAAGTGGGTTAAGTACATCTTCCCCTATAAATAACCAACATTCAATAAAGAAAAGGTATGCACTCTATTCTATTAGGAGAAACGCTGCTAGTTTGTTCTCTTAGATTTTTATCTCTTTAAACCCCTATCTGATTTCATTATCGGAGGGTCCATCGGTAAAAGTTGCTGACGGACATCTCACCCCTTTTTTGTATAGGGACATGTGGAATCCACCCTGGACTGTTCAGTCAGCTTAGACAGAAATAGTAGATCCCTATTTTAATCCTCCACATATATTAACGTGCAGGGAGATACAGGTTAACTGCCTTTGTTTTTTAGGGCGCACTGAGAAGCTCCTTTGAAGGTTGACTTGAAACAATAAGTTTGCAATGGGTATTTGACCAATTTTCTCTGATACCAAAATAATGTAGAATCAAGATAGGGAAGAACAATAATAGAGGGTTAGGAAAAAAATGATGTAGAATCAAGAGATAGATGAGAAAAAGAAGATAGGAAGGGGGAATAAATCACATAATTCTCATTCAAATTCTTATTAATTTAAGTTTGATCAATACATCAAGATGACTTGTTATTTATGGGCCTAAAACACCAATTAAAAAAAAAACTTGAATCCTTAACTAAAGAAAAAAAAAGTAACATTGCTAATTGATATTTATTCAAATTTTGATAAATAAAGAAACCTAATATTACTTGAAAACTGAATAAATTATAATAATTAATAAATTCCAAACTCAATTTTTTATATCTTTTATTGTCCGCATAAGTTCATATACCCTAAAGGATAGTGACCCGAAAGTAGGGTTTCTCATGGTTTACTAGTGCATTGGATGCCTAGGTAAAGTTAGTGAGGGGTGCATTGTTACTAGGGCAAGCATGCCTATTGATAATGGATGGTTGCCTACTCTTCTTAGGCGTGTCTTGTACCTCATTGGTGGGCTACTTGATTAGTTAAAGAAATAATGGGATTAGCTTTGGAATTGATAAGGGAATTACTGATACTATTTCATTTTACCTTATCCTTGCTTTCATATATTAATTCACAAATTCCTACATTTAATTTGTAGGCCGAAATTGAATTACCTAGGCTTGGTTTTTCTTTAAATTGAAGGCATAAATTGGGTTTCTTATTTGAAATTGTGTTATTGCAATTTTTTGCATGATTAGTGGCTATTTAAATTTGTTGGAACAATGGGTAATTTTATTTCTTTTATTCTCTTCAACTTGAAACTTAGAATCTGGAAATGTTTTCTTAGGAGTGATGGTCTCATTCATATATTTATGCTTTAGACATTAAATATTTTTTATTCATTTCATTATTACTTCTAATGTCTACAAATATAGTAGAATCTATTATTATTTAGGTTCTTGAAATGCATAGTTGGATTTGAAAATTGTTAATTGGATATATGGCTGGCATAGAAATCTTGCAATCGGTTGAAGAGTTGGTTAATGAAAAGAAGAATACAAGACACTAAAGTAAAGTGGGATGATTTTGGAATGGCCTTGAAGGATTTGTGGAATGGTTTTTCCTTTCCTATTGACCGAGACTTATTCTAGACTATTATCTAAATGTGTAGATTTATGACTTAGTGTATTAAATTTCTTCTCTTTTCATAAATTAAATATCTTCTCCTTGAACATTAATAACTTCACCGGTTTAGGCGCGAGACTTTAGGTGGTTTGGTTATCTCATTTGTATCTCGAGTTCGAGTTGCGGTATTGGAGCGTGACAGTTTTGACCTCGTCGGGTCATAAGTGGGTGTTTTGTAGCTGGTCCTTGGTGTTTTTCCTTTTGAGCAAGTTCCTTGGGCTCCCCTTGGCCCTTGCGGGGCAGCCTCTTGGGCTTTGTTGCATATCCTCCCTGTTTCAGTTATGAAATGCTTGCTTACTTGGGGGGAAAAAAAGTGCTCTCATAAAATAAACATTTTCTAAGCACATATTGCATACTAAAATGCATCTTTAGTGTCCGCAAGCTTGTATTTACTGCTTGCAATGGATTAGTCATATCATTTTGTACAAAGCTTAACATATCTTGCACCACAAAAGGATTATGCTGGAAAGGCATATGTAGGTTGAAACCCTATGCAAGTAATAGTTTTGCTCTTCATTTACCTGTTTGCAATTATTGAAGAACTGCAATTTTGATTTAATTTGATCCCTCATGAAAGACTTCAGAGTTCAGAGTTTGGAGAACCATTACATTATTTCAGGAGCTCGTAGCCTGGGCTGGCCTAGTCTGTCAGATACAGTGTTAACTTTTAAGCCCAGAAGATTTTTGTAACACAAGAACTTTAGTCGTGATATTTCCTGTTATTTGGTTCATCTTCTTAACTTGAAGAATTTCTATATTTGACAGTGCGATCAATCTTATCTATTAGTGAGCTTGTATCATTCATTGTACAAATTTGAACTAAGTTGCTACCCAATGAATGCTCACAATTCCTGCTTAATCATGTAATTGGACTCTGTATACCACAATTGTTCAAATTTAAAGCATGCTGCATAATTTATCAATTTGGGTTTTCATCTTATATCCTATCTATTCGCAGGACTGTCAAATGCTCCTCAGTCTGACTGATTTGGTTTTTCTGTCAGGTATATGGATCAGGAATGTTTCCCAGGTGAAGACGAGAAAGCTGTATTCGATAAGCGTCTTGCTTATCATCCTCATTCTGAAGATAAATTTGGATATGGGCTTGATTCCATTATGGTGACCTGTGGCTTTTCAGGATGTTTTGGAGCTCCAAAAAACATTGGTCACACTGCTGTAACTTACATTTACCCCTTCTTGTCTGTCTTTCTCGGGCTGTCTGAAAATAAAACAACTAGAGCCTGAAGTTAACTTACAGTCCTTCATTGTAAAACATGAATCCTTGTGCCTTTGTGCAGGGTGGCTGTAGAGATAGAGTCTTTACGGGCACAGGTACTCGGAAGGTTGCATTAGTAAAGCCAGTTAAGTGAAGTACAGTTCCAGCTTGGGATGGCGGCTTGAATAAGTCATCTATTTCGGCAGGCAACTATAAAAGGCGTGCAGCAGTCTGTTTCCTAAAGCTTTTAGAATCTTTTCGCAAGTCCGTCATCCCACATTCATGTTCATTTATGCTCGGGGTGTCCCATAAATTATATTTGTTTAATAGATTGAACCCAGCCTGATCAAACTCACCAATAGATTAGCAC
Source organism: Heliamphora exappendiculata (assembly GCA_034768845.1). NCBI lineage: Eukaryota > Viridiplantae > Streptophyta > Magnoliopsida > Ericales > Sarraceniaceae > Heliamphora > Heliamphora exappendiculata. The sequence continues at coordinate 10,287 of JAOTRH010030119.1, read as the reverse complement.
CTACAAGAGTAAACAAACGTAAGCTAGTCGGTGGCAAATCGCCAAAAGTCACTCCGATGTTGAAATTAGAGAGTGTTTAAGAGAGAAAAAACTAGTAAGGAGGCAAATTGACATAGTTTAGGCTAATAAAATTAGATTGTGCATACTTCTTACCTTTTGAACCATCCCCTTTTATAATGGAGAGGGCTCCTCTCTCCTCAATCTTCATGATAGCTACCCAGTCCCTATGCACCCCTGCAAAACGGCTCTGCACACCCAAACCGTGACGGCAGAGTAGGCAGCTCTGCACACCCAAACCGTGATAGCAGAGTAGACAGACTGAATTCGGCCATATCGCCATTAATGACTTCATCTCTGCTTGTACCTAGGGCCAAGCTCTTTACACAGATCTGATCTTCTGGGCCAAATTTCACACATTAGTTGAAATCTTTCAATCTAATCACATTAAATGATGTACGGAGCCTGTCACGTCTCATTTAATATGGTACGATTCAGGTCAAATTTCATTAAATGCAATCCATGGCCGAGCTCCTCACTTATGGCGAAAGCTGGGCTAATTCGGCCAAATGGCCGAACTCTAGCCTTTTGATGCCTCCCAAAAGCTCATGTTCGAGTTTTGAGCTTAAACCCGTGGGTGGACCCAACGGGTCAGGGTATTGTTGGATCACCCCCCTTTAATTTATTTTAGGGGCCACACCAAAAACTATATAAAGGATAAAAACATGTCTCGACTCTACGAAGCCCTATGTTATATGGACCGGAGTACGAGCGCAAATATGTGTGGGAGTGTTAGATTCATCTAATCTTTTGTTCAAGGACACGTTGACACAACAAAATATTCAATTTTTTAATATTTATTTTATTTCTTAGAGTAAAATATTGTTTACAAGGTAAATTAGAACATTCCATGCATAATATTTGAGAGTTTTGGGCATAGTTATATGATAAATTCGAATTATTAAATATGCTTATTACATGAATGCCCAACTGTGACACATTCAATACCTTACCAAGCATAGAGCATCCAATACGAGTATTTATACATTTAGAAAACCGCATAGTTATATGATACATTCAAATTACTAAAAATGCTTATTGGGTGGATGCCTAACCGTGACACATATTTTATACCTTCCCCAAGTGTTGAACATCCAATACAGGTACATTATATACATTTAGAAGAGTTCATTAACGTTGATAAATGTTTTTTCTAACTCATTTTGGTATCTTTTGTGCTCCTTGTTATCATTCTGCTTTATCCATGACTATGCTCTCATTTCAATAAAATTTGCCAATCAATCTTTGTTTGATACATCATACGGGAAGCTAAAAGTTAATAATCTGTAAGTGAAAGCTAAAGCACCCTCCCCCAGCTGGTAATAAGCTTTTTCACTAATTTTAGTCATTTTTGGGGTATAAGCTGTAAGCAGAAGTGCAGCAAACACTTGATAGAAACTCAATTTTCCTTTTTAAAAAAAATAAGAAGCTATAACCGCCCTCATAAACTACCACAAATAAGGCTTTGTAGTTCATCACATATATGAACTCATATATCTCTTGTTGTCTTTGGTCTGAGAATGTGATAAATCCGGCAAATTGAACTCTAGTTATGTTGTTTGATCTTGTGCTGAACCATTGATTGAGAGCATTAATACATGCGTCCTGATTTGATCCTTGTGGTAATTACACACAATAATGTAATTCCATGCTACCTGGTTTGATCCTTGTGGTAATTACACACAATTATGCGTGCCTACTTTTGGGCCTCGGATGTGCATATACAAATGGCTTACCAGTTAGTCAAAATCTTATAATCATTTGACTTCGTAAAAAGAAGTATTGCAGTTTGGCAGAAAATTCGCCACGCAATTGAAGTTTTGAGTGATCATTATCTCAATATGAATTTCAGAAATTGTCTGTGAGTAGTGATATTGGATTTTGACCTTAATGTCTAAACATTGCCTTACCTCAGTGGCCTCCAATTTGTAGCACCTTGGTAGAAAAGGTTTCTCCATTCAATATCTAATTTCTCCGTCCAGAAACTTTTTTCTGCGAGAAGTGATACTGTATTTTGATCTTAATGTCTGAAAAATTTGCATAGTAGCCTCCAATATATAGTTTCTCAATCTATTTTTCCCTTTCCTTTTTTTGGTTTTACTAATTTATGCTTGAAGGTTGGTAAACACACAATAATAACCCAATAATATTCATAGTATTTTAGTATTGCTTAGTATAGCATCTCTTTTTCAACCTCAAATGTCTCTGCTTCAACTCTATTTTAGTTTCTTTCGACAAAAACCTTGTTTATTTGTTTGACATTACTATTGCTAGAGTGCCAGACTCGGGCCTATGATCATCCCTGCTCTACCCCTTTTCCACAAGATATGACAGTAGTAAGCCTCTTTAAGATCATGTGTCTGTGTAGCTAATTGCCAATTAGCTAAGAACTTCACATCAATAATCAATTTTAGTTTTTTATCCTCGACTTTCCTGCACTCTTATCTTTTGTCTGGACATCCTCGACTTTTTGGGGCATGGATTGGTCTCCTGAGCTTTTGCTAGTGTTCTTCCAATGACCTTTGGTTTGGGGGAACAGGTGAGAGGCAGGTCCATATTCTTTGGCATGGAGATGAATGGAGGAAACTTATTTGACCAATGCCACCTTTTGCCTTGAGACAAATAGAATCCTTCTTTTTTCTTTTCTTTTTCATTTTTCTTCCTTCTCCCTTCGGCTTGTTGTGAAGATGGTATCTGAATTTGATACAACTACTTAATAAACGAATATTATTCCTACATTAAGTTATTTCAAACTAGGATATAGTTAATGGGGTTCTTTACTTTACTGGGCAAATCTATCTGTATTGATGCTGCATCTTTTGTCAAAATAACAGGTTTCTTTTGTGTCTCTTTTGGAAGGTTTATTAGAATCCTCAGTTTAGATGCTCGAGGTTCTTGTTTGTCATAAGAACTGCTGGTGAATGGATGAATTTCTTATGCCAAAAGTGTCTTCAAGCATACATTCGACGTAAGTATCCATCTTATGCAGGGAGATTCATGACATATCATTTTAAATGTGGAAGTCATAACACCCCTTTAAGGATTCTAATCTTGATGCTGAATTTAGAACTTGGCTACAAATTTAGTATCATGAATGCTGTCCTGAAGGAAGCTTATTACATGGTTCTTAAGACAAGTATATTCAAATCGAGAAGTTATTTCACCCTCTTTGATAACCTGGTTTTAAGCTGGACTAATTAGTTTTTTTAGCCTTTTAAGCCAAATAAATAAAAAACTCATTTGGTTTAAAGGTAATTTAGCCACCATCCAGAGAGAAAATGTTACTTTTTGACCATTGACTTTTTTGAAACTTTGGGCAATGCCCAAAGCCCTCAAGAGCCACAAATCAATTGAGGTTCGCCCTTAAACGCAAGGAGCACCTACGATCATGTGGCTGGTGGAGGCATTGAGACATTATTGAGAAGTTTACTATAATTTTTTGTTCGAATCATATTTGGATTTTACTTATGTGCAGAAAAACTGTCCATCAGTTCCGAGCGACCCACAAAAACATCCCGCGTTACCATTTTGTCAATGTAGTAGATAACACTTGGCCACCTACTCTTCATGTTTATTTAGTCATGGGGACAGAATATGATTGAAGAACTATGAACTTGTTGACTTGCATTCCTACTATCTCTTGGCTTTTCTCATATTTCTGTTTGGAATTGTATTATACTTGATTCATCTTCTTTTCTTTTATTTTCTGTCTTTCTAAGCAGAAGATGGGAAATTAAGGATCATTTGAACTCGGCCATGGTTTCTCATTTGTGCACTTTCTTTTTTTGTGTATTCCTAATGACATAAGAAAATGCAAATTGATATCAAACTAATCAATATGGATTCTTTTCAATAAAAAATCACTATGTTGCTTTAGGCTCCATTTTCCTGGGAAAGGCATACAAAAGATAATGGTATATTAGTATCAGTCCAACACCACCGGCCACTGGGCAGGAGAAAAGCTCCTCTCTATACCCTCTTCCTTTCATACCCCCTCAAAACTTCATTTCGTGGCCCTAGGTAGGTCTACAACAATGATTTAAATTATTTATTTTATAAGTCCAAGAGAAAATCATATCCCAATTATTCATTTCATAAGTCTCAAACAAAATCGTATATGCGAAAATCTAGTTTGGTTGAATATCGATAGATATATGAACAAATTGCGTTTTATTTTACAAAATAGACGATTTAAACTTAAAAAGTTCATTTTAAATCAAAAAAAAATTTATTTTGTAAAACAAAACGCAATTTGCAAATATATTTATTGATGTGCGATCAAGTTGAATTTTTGCGTAAATATCTTTTCTATAAAGCATACGAGATAACGGTTCGGATCATTGTTGTGGGCTCATTTTAAACTTTTAAAATGAAATCTCAGAAGTTATGGAGATATAGAAGGAAAATGATATAAAAGGATTAGTCCAGGTACACGTAAGCTGTTCTAGACATTCTGTTATACCAAAAAAAAAGAAAAGAAAAGAGAACTCATCCCTTTTGGGCAGTGGATAATAGAAAGATAACACTAAAAAAGTTAAATTTCAATACATATTTTGCATATATATATATATATATATTTTATGTGTGCAAATATCAATTTTTTTAACATCATTCACTCCACTGATTAGCATTTTCATTGACAGCTACTATTTCAAGAATTCCAGTCAACATGCATCAAAGCCATGTTTAAATCCAAGCTGGGGGATTCAAAAGCAAAAGTTAAATGCGGTGATTGATGATCCACACAAGGGATGCTCTCATTTGGGAATCTCATGGGATCAAAAGAGTGATGGCGACCGTTTGATCTTTATGACTTTTGGGCTGACCATTCCAGAACACGAGTCACGTCAAATGGGGACAAATGTCTCCATCTTAACCCTAGGCTCTGAAAGTAGGGGGTTTGAGTGCCTGAGGCCTCATTTGGGTGAGTCAAAAGAGTCAAGCTAGCTTCTGCATATTATTGTATTGTCCTCCAACCAGTTGGGTGCAGTAGTTCATGGACTTTTGATTGGCAAAACACCACCAATACTGATTGTGTGTGTATTGCATAGAGCAAAATTAAAAGACTAGCGTTTGCAAGTTCCAACTCATTGCATTGCCAAATGCCAAGGACTCAAAATTATTTGATTTCAGTGTTTTTGAAATGTACAAGACAAATTGTGTTATAATCGTTAGAATTTCTTCTTTATAAAATTTTAATGTTGAGATTTTATTTATCAAATAAAATTTTTATTCATTTTTAGTCAACAAACATTTTTTAAAATACAAACTATTATAAAACCCTAAAAACTCTTTCAAAATTCTAAGAACTCTCTCTCACCTCCTTTTCTATGGAAGCTTTTCTAAACCTTAAAGGCTATAATCTTTGTTACGCCGCCCCTCCAACGTCGCCTCCACTACTACGCCGCTTTTTTTGTTACGTTGCTGCCACGTTGCCATCGCCGCGTTACGTCATCGTCACTATCAATGCATTAAATTCACAATTAAGTTAGTCAAGCTCTTTATCTTTTTTTATAATTCTATAACTCTAGGGTTGAGTTTTAAAATTTGAACATATTTATTTTGAGAAAATAAATTCTAGAAGTTGACCAAGTTTGATCTCAATTTTGTATGAGTCTTCTTTTTTTTTCTTAATTTTGAGTTTTTTTTTCTTTTCTTTCCTTTTGAATTGGTTTATATATGTATTTGTATATTCTGCATATTCATGGATTTAGTTTCTATTTATAAGATGTTTTATGAAATTTGTTAATTTATTTTTTATTTTCTTGATAAAATAAGTTTTTTAATATTTTTTTGTTCTTAGTAATTATTTTGATGTTGATTGTTGTTTAGAATTAATTTTAATATTAGATTGTGTTAAAAAATGCCTTTAAACATGAATAATTCGCTTGCTATATTAATATCGAAAAAGATTATGGGCCCCTTAACTAAAATCCATTAGAATTTTTTTAAGCATAACTGATTAATATTTAACAATTTTATATTAAAAATGTACGTTTTAAAAAAATTATAGCATTATTGAATTACGGATCAGACATTATTATTGAGACTGAGTTCAGACTCAATTGATAGGTGGCCCAAACCCTCAGGGAAAGAAATCATCCATCTTACAGCTGTAAAATCGATCGTGGGCCCCCGCCACACTCCACAGACCAGACACAGGCTACTGAGTAATTATATGGTACTCCGAATATTAAATGGTATTATTATTTATACTATATTTTTATTTAATTATATAATAGAAAATATTTTAAATAAAATAATAATAAAATAATAATTTATATTTATTTCGTAGGCGAGAGATAAAGATAAATTATTAGGCACTAATAGTATTATGCAAGTGATATTAAATAATATTTTTAATAAATAAATAATGACATGAATTATAATGTCTTAAGTAAGAGTAATACGTTAAATTGACTCAAGGTACTTCAGCAGCACCAAATAATTGCTGGAAAACAAGAATAACTTACTTAGGGCACGTTTGGCTACCAATTTAAAGTTTTTTAGCTTAAAGCCAAAATAAGGTTTAAGCCATATTATTTCTTAACTTTTAACTTTTTCTCTTTTTGTTTATTGGGTTTTTACCTTTTTTTTTCTTTTTATTTATTAACTTAAAATATTTTTATATTTTTTTAAAAATATTAGAACTTTTATTAAACATACTCATTTTTTAAATAAAAAAATATGTATATATTTTTAAAATTTACTTGTCGAGTTCTATTAAATAAAATTGATATTCAATATAAATTTATATAAAAATTTAAAAATATATAATAATACTTTTTCTTAAATTGTTTAACTTATTATCTTATTGTATTTTGACTTAAAATGACTTTTAGTAAAAAAAGATTCTTGTTTATTGTATTCTAGTTTTAAATTCCCCCAAAGAATCACATATCAACTTTTTAATTGTTTTGCTAAAATTGGTTTCAAGTAAAAATCCTCCTTTTACTTTTTTTTTGGATTAAAATAATTTTAAGTAAAAATACTAACCTAAAGCTAAGTTGCCAAAAGAATAGTTAATAAGGATTGAACATTTTTAATTAACGACAGTACTGATAACACTTGAAACTATGAGTACTTTGTCATAAATGCTATGTATTCAGAAAAATTATTAAAAAAATTATCTTAAATTCAACACAAAGAATTTAAATTTAATTGTGTGTTGTGTGAGTTATACAATAAATAAATCTAAATTATTAATTTTAAAATTTAAATAAGTTTCTTAGTAACTTTTACGAATATATTTGTAGTATTGGAATTTGTTTGGTTTGGTGGACAAATGGGTAAATTTGATTGGATAAAAAATATATGAGACTCACACGTTCAGATTTTATCTCATCGAACTCTTTATCCTGTGTTTGTATTGCGAAATTAGGAATAATAACTCAGTTAATACAGGATTACTAATATATCATTCACGATATTAATAATATCAGGCTCCATCTTTATTAGTACCATATTTTAAAATATTTTTCCTCCTTAACTAATGGTAAAAAATAACTTAGAACTCTTATTTTATTTTTTATCTCACCATAATCAAATATAAAGTAAATTTCTCATTGTATACATAATCTATTCTATAATTCTTTAAAATTAAAAAAACATGTGAACTATTAATTCAAATTTAACACGAATGATTAAAATTTAATTGTGTATTGTGTTAGTCGAACTATAAGTAAATTTGAATTATTAATTTTAAATTCTAAATAAGTTTCTATGTAACTTTTATGAATTTGTAGTATTGGGCCTTATTTGGTTTGCTAGACAAGAAGTGAGTTGGATTGAATAAAAAAATATATAGAATTCACATGTTCAGATTTTATTTTTTTGAATTCTTTATCCCGTTTTTATATCGTAAGATTAAGATTAATAATTAGATGAATACTAGATTACTAATACCTTATTCATTGTATTGACAATATCAGACCGCTTTTTGGTATTATTAATATCAAGTTTCAAATTATCTTTTTTCTTTATCTGTCAAAAATAATTATACAACTCTTATCACATTGTTTATCTCACTCTAACCAAACATGAAATAAATTTTTTACTATATACATAATTCATTCCATAATTTTTTAATATTAAAAAAAATAAAATATGTAATATTATTTCTCTCTCTTATTTTATCTAATTCCAGTCAAAATACCAAATAAGCCCTTGGTGGACTAATTTTTCCGGGGCTACGGACAAGCATGCATGAGATGGTGATAATTGTTGAGTCCCAATAAAGGGTTGGTGGCTTTGTGGTCTCGTCTCTGACTCGGTTGTCTGTGGAATGGGTTTTGGGTTTTCCATTTTCGTCAGAGGTCTGAGGTCTGAAGAGAATGGGGCTGATCTGACTTTGACAGGGTATATATTAGGCGTGGGAAGGTTGTTATTTTGGGGTCGATCTTTGACCCAATTTATTTTATAAGTTTTACAATTTCATTTATTTTCAATTTCTTTTTTTTTTTTTAAACTTGGACCCATTTTGAGTGTGTTTATATATATTATTGTGTTTTTGCTAAGATTTTGTATCTTTATTTTGTTTGGTTTTTTTTTTCATAATAACATCATCGTAATTTTATGAACTAAATCTTAATTTGGAGTAAACTATATAAATTTTGTATTTTTGTAAGTTTGCACTTCGTATTATTTTTTTTCGTTAGTGTTTATGGAGGTATTTGATATTGCTAGTAGTTCTTCTAAGCATCTATAATTTCTGTTGTAATTTATAATTTTTTTTATTTCAGTTACAAGTTATAATTTTTACAAAATATTCACAACTTATAGATATATGATTTGTTCGTAAAAATGTTCAATGTAACCGACCTCAATTGATTGAGAAAATAGCTTTGTTTGATTTAGTTACTCGAGTGTCTTTTTTGCTTATTTATAGATTTATAAAGACTCAAGAAAACAAAAATAATTTAAAATAAATAATTTAGATACACTCTTGAAATCTAAAAATGCATACTCAACAATTCTAATTCTAAATAGTTATGGAGACTATTTTTTTGTTTTAGTACTTAGAATTTTGTATAGAGATTTAAAAAATACCTACTACAAATTAACCGTGAGCAATTTGCTCATTCGTACCTCGTTTAAGCACATTCGATTGTGCATTTTAACTTAGTTTGAGCTTGAATTAATTCGTGGTTGAAAATTAAACTAATCGAACTCATTCTAGTTCATGGTTGAAAATTAAACAAAACAAATCAAACAACACATATGGTGCACATAATAATAAAGTTTCACTTTCAACTCAAATTGTGACTTTCGAGTTAGTTCAAGCCTTATTGAATAAAACTTTACTTTCACTTTCAACACATGTGGTGCATATAATAAAATTTTTAACCATTAAATAAGAACGAGAGAGAATCTAGAGGGAGGGACACAATCCTAAGAGAGGGAACAGAATAAATAATTCTATAAATACCAGACTATTACTTCGGTACGAATGATTACTAATTCAATCAGGAGAACTAAACATAAGACTAACAAATTGAAGAGATAAATTTTAAAAATATGGCTTCTTTTTCTTATTTCAGTCCAATCCCCTCGGAAGTCTATCATAATAAACATGGCCAAAGTGCTGTGCCTTCAAGCAAACTACTAACTTTGATTCCACTTTGACATAATGGTGAAACAATTGTTGTGGTTTCAAGAACCGAACATGCATATGAAGAAAGAAGACAGTTTTTATAGTTCCAACGGTGGCAATCATTTTCTTGAGTCGCGGGTTGAATGAAAAAAAAAAATTTTAAAAATTGAGGCTTTAGTCAAAAGTATAAAAAAATAAATTTTAACGCGCAAAATCTATCAGCAAAATTTTTAACACGCGAGATTCAATTGCTTACAACATAAATAAATTTAACACAAATAGATAAATTTATATGTAATGTATACGGATAAATTTATCTGGCGTCTTATTCTATGCAAGACAGATAAATTTATCTATCGTCTTTATACAGATAAATTTATCTATCTTCTTATTTAAGTAAAATAGATAAATTTTTCTGTTGTCTAACTCTATGCAAGACAGATAAATTTATCTGTCGTCTTTATACAGATAGATTTATCTGTCTTCTTATTTAAGTAAAACAGATAAATTTATCTGTCGTCTTTATACAGATAGATTTATCTGTCTTCTTATTTAAGTAAAACAGATAAATTTATCTGTCGTCTTTATACAGATAGATTTATCTGTCTTCTTATTTAAGTAAAACAGATAAATTTATC
>JAOTRH010030099.1:0-21171 GCA_034768845.1 Heliamphora exappendiculata | reverse complement strand
CTAGTCTGGATTGTCATAGGACCACACACATCAGAATGAATCAGCTCCAACGGTTCTTTAGCTCTACAGCCTTTGGCCGAAAAGGGCCTCTTGGTCATCTTACCCTCTAAGAAAGATTCGCAGACTGAAAGTGCCTCCACTTCTAATGAACTAAAAGGTCTATCTGCTACCAGTCTATTTATCCTTTTTAAATTAATATGACCCAAGCGTAAGTGCCAAAGAAACGTTTGGTTCATTAAAGAATAAATTTTTTTCTTATATGGTAATATAAATGTATTATTCGTTTCAGTCAGTTGTAGTGTAGGAGAGATTAGAGTAATAATATAAAGATCATCCACCAATGTACCTACCAGAACAGATAACCCGTTTATTATCCATAATAACCATAGAGTTATTAAAATAAACAAAATATCCATCTTTAGCTAATCTAGAAACGAAAACTAAGTTCCTTTTAATGGCAGGTACATAAGGACAATCTCTCAATATTAAAATCCGATCTCTACCAAAACTGAGAGTGACATCTTCTACTGCAATTGCTGTTACCTTTGTATTATTTCCCATATGCAGGTAAATCTCCCCATCACTAAGTTATCGGATTTTTTGGAACCCCTGTAATGAATTACAAACATGATTAGTGGCTCCCGTATCTACACACCAGGTACCGGTAGATAACACCGCTAAATATGTTTCCACAACCAGTGAACAGAAAATACCGTGTTTGTTCTGCCTTCTGAAAAATACTGGATATAGCTTTTTCCAGTACCGGGTTTGGTTGTAATGAAAACATCTGTCTTTCAGCTTTTTTACACTAGTCCGTGGCCCACTAACTACCTTAGAAAATGTGTCTTCCTGTTTCTGAACTATTTTCTTCTTCATGCCTTTCGACCCGAGGATGAACCTTTTTCTGAAGCAGACACATTTCCTAGTATTGAAGGAATTCCATTTGTAGTTAAAGTTATATCCAAGTTACATTTTCAGTCAACAAAATTTGGTCCCGTAAGTTTTTTTTCTTTGAGTATTGAAGCGAGTGGGTTGAAATCCATTTAATCCAAAATTTAAATGGATTAAATTTAAATGGATTAAATTTTTAAGCGAGTGGGTTGAAAGCGAGTGGGTTGAAATTTTTATTTAATTAATTCAAAATTTAATTTTCACGTTTTTTCAAGATATCTGATTTTAAAAAAAATTATCTTAAACGTAATATTGTGTAAAAAATAAAATATTTAAAAATTTTCTATCTAATTAAAATTAATTAATTATAAAAAAATTAATTTTATTTTTAATTACAAAATATTTTAATTAAAATCGAATATTCAAATTAATTAAATTAATAGAATAAATAAAACTAATATATATCATCCATGCAGTTAAAATATAAAAATAAATTAAATGCAAGATAAATATCAATCTCGATTTTATGATCTAATCGAAATTCTAAAGAGTTTCAGTCTCCTGTTCTGAATAAGCTTCTTGTATCTTAATAGCATCAGAATTATTTGATTCTATCTGATAAATCATATCAAAAAATTTAAGCTAATCAAAACATTCTGTGCGCCACTGTTGTGAAAAACCGCTTGCTTGCACATTGCTTGGAAAACCAAGTCAGTTTTTGATTGGGACGCTACACAGTAATTAGGCGCTTGGGAATTGGATGTGCGCTGTTTGCTTCAGTTTGGGAAACCAGCAAATCAACAAACCAATCTAGCGCCTGTTTGGACTGAAAAACAGATGCGCCAAAGATTGGAAATCAAAAAAAACGGCGACTGCGTGATTTCCCCCCCACTGGCGCCACTGGAATTGCTTTTGTGGAATTAAAACCGGCAACTTTTGGATTGGAAACCGTGGCCCAGTTGTGGGATTTGGAAACCGACTCCTTTTGGTTGGCTAGAAATTGCTTTGCTAATCACACTTGCTGCGCCACTTTTGAAATCTTCAACACAGCACTGCACACTGTTTGGAAAACTAGGAGACCGGCTACTTCATATTATTGGGAATTGCTTCTTGATATCTCCAGGATAAAAAAAAAAAAACTGTTGGCATTCCCAAATCCATGATCCAAGCTTCAAAAAACTGCCGCAACACATTTTGTTTCCAGCGCCGCCGTGTGTTCTTGTTTTCTTCTACTGTTCTTCGTTCCTCCTTTTTTTAATTTTATTTTGATAGCATACAATAAAAAAAACTAAAAATCAAAAAACAAAAATATTTACATTGATATTATCCCTCCGTAGAATTCACAATCAATCAATCTATCACGGTCAACCCCGTGATTAAAAAATTAATTAAATCATCATCCACGCATTTAATCAAACATGAAAATAAATGATGATCATAAAATCGAGATTTAGAACGCCTATAAAACAAAGTTAGTACTGTTCTAAAATTACTAGGCCCCGATAAACCGTAAACAAAAAATAAAACGGCTCATATACCAATTTGTTGGAGGTAAAATTGCCAAGATCTTTGTTATTGAAAACCGATTATTGGTAAAAAATTAACTGGACGGGCAAACGCCGAAACATGCTCAAGGTAAAAAATTTGACGTCGAACGATCAAAAATAAACCCGTGCAATCAAAGTCAATTTAGAAGAATAACTTTTGTCGATCTAATCTTCAACTACGACTTGATTCCGAGTTGAACCTCTTGTCAGATCTTCTACCGTATTCCCTTATACGATCATCGGACGTAGTGTGAGTTACGATCTTTCGAGAACTTGTACCGGTAGAATTTTGATATATTTTTTAAGTCTTGAAAGACAAAAAAAATATATCAATAATGATACTAAAATCATCTAAAACTAGTTCAGCCTACCCGCATATAAATAGGGCTACAGTAGAGACCTGGGGAGTAATTATGAGTAAGACTTCCAGTAGAATACAAACACCTACCAGCGGTTTCTGCAATTAAAGAAAGACGCATAGCGGTATTTGCAATTATGAAAAACCAGCAGCGATTTCTGCAATTTTCATAAAACACTGAATTATAGTTCACACCACTAAAGAATTATAATTTCACTCTGACTCATAATCTCAAAGCTTTCAGCATTGAGCTCTTGTTATTAAATGCTTACCATTTCTCTCCACGTTAATATTCTCGATACCTGCCAATTAAATTTAATTACTAACAATTTAATTTAATCGGCATCTTGATATTCCTTAAGCCCTTCAACTTAACTTATTTGACCGCCGAATAATTAAATCCACCTGTAGAATTTGGCCCGATCAAAACTTATTAGCATTCTTAAGGGGGTATCGTCAATCCCAATCATCGGGACGTGAATTTCGTCAATAATTAATATTTTTCATACAAATAATACCACTATCCAACTCACCGAGAATATAGAACCATATAAGATCGTACCCTCTAATGAATCAAAATAAAGAATATTAAATATACTCAAATCAATAATTATTTCAGGAATAAAAGAATAAGCACTATTCATAATAATCTTGGGGTGTGAATTAATTTATATAGTCAGTAGTCAGTATAAAATTAATTAACCTAAATTTCCTGTTCAATACACAAAAAGTGTACTGGCACAGAGAGTCAAAAAAATCGACGACGCTATTATCTATTCCCCGTAACCAAGACAGTCCTACTAAAACTCTGTGTTACAGTAATACCGATGGTATGTTCATTTCCATCTAAATTGTGAACATAAAACTTATATTCTGCAAGAACTTAAAATCTGGTCTTCTGTGTGTAAGCCGTACTCAACACACCAGATTAAATACTATACAGAATATTGGACATCCATGCATATCAAAAAAATGATACACATACATTGCTCATAAATATTCTCATAAAATGGAAAATTAATTATATTAAAAGTAAAATTAAAGATTAAAAATATGGTTTTCAGTATACCAACCCTAACAGTGCAGTATTGTTGGGTTTGCATCAGAGATTGTTGATAGTTACGGGACAGTTTTGGCTTGAGTTGTAGTGTTGTTGCAGTGTTGAATTTTGGGAACGAAAATTCCTTTAAGAGGGGGAGAATTGTGAGACCCTAACCTGTTTCTTTTTTGGAAAATGATCTAAGTATTGACGGGAGTAAGAATTTAAGTTTGATCTTGCTTCTTCTGTTCAGTTTTCACCCAACGTTGACCGCTCGAGCGGTGGGTGAACGCTCAAGCGGGCTGGTGGCAGAGAGTGGGTTTGAATGGTGACCGCTCGAGTGGTGGTTGTCCGCTCGAGCAATGGTATGGCAGAGGGGTATGTCGGCAGGGGTCCGCTCGAGTGGTGGAGGTCCGGCGCGAGATTCTACAAATGCGTGGTTTTTATGCTTGTTCGGGTTTAGAGATTTTGTGGGGTTGGTCCCGGGGGCTGTTGGGCGTTCTGGTGTGTTTAAAAAAAAAGATATTTTCAAAAGATATTTTCATAACTTACAAGCTAAGTTTCTTTTTTTCAAACCAAACGCTCTGCCTTCTCTCTAACTTCTCGGGGGCTCGGGGCACAATTTTCGACGATCAGACAGCAGATCCTTAGTATCCTCATGGTGGGCTACGCTTTCATCCGGACATAATTTTATTTTGACGAAGTTTATTTTTGCACGTGGATCAAGGTATCAAGCTTTTAGCTCAACGAGATAGGATTCTAGACTCTACTGTTGTTGAAGGGTGCTACGTGCAATTATATGTATTTTGACCGGTTAAAAATGCATGGACAACCACTTTATGTTTCATTAAACCAGGTTTTGGTTTAAAAAAGTGTTTGTGTTGATTTTGGTTGGATGAAATCGGGTTTTGAAATGTTCCTTTCGAGGTGCTGTGGTAGTTTCAAGTTTGGATATATCCGAGGGTGTTAGCACGGTGTTTGGAGGCATTATTTTGTGGTTAAGATGATTGTTAGTGGGTGTTTGAGAGTTTTGAGGGCTTAGAACTCAAGAACAGTAAAATTTGGACTTTTCTCGAGTGGTAGCTCGCTCGAGCGCCCGACATCTGCTCGAGCAGACTAGCCGCGCAAGGTCATTTTTTTTATGATATCTCTCTCATTCGGACTCGGAATTGGGTCATTCTTATACTCAAATTGAAGCCCCGAAAGTCTTCTTTCTAATGAAATCTCCCTCATAATAAAATTCTTTTTATAGAACAAGTTATGACCAAAAGAGTGAGGGTATGCCAAGATCTCTTAACTATTTTTCATTCGTTTTTGGCTAAATGTTTGGAAAAGGTTGTTTTTCATCCTTTGTGGTACTTTTTATCAAATTTCTTGTTCCTTGGAAGTTTGTTTGTGGGTGTTTCACGTGATCCGGGTGTCAGGACGTGATAGTGACGGTTGGCCAGTTACACTACATGCAGTTGCACGTTTTTTTCCCAGTTGAAATGCTTATTTATCATGTTTTGTGTTCAAACCTTATTTTCTCGGATAAAGCATGTTTTGCGCTTTTCTTGTTTTATTACATGATATGAATTGTGGATATCTCTGATTTTCAACTGTGGTTTTGGAAACGGTGGTTTTGTGAAAAATCTCGACAAATTATGTTTTGGAGGTTTGGAGCTAACCCTTGGGGTTGAGTCTCAATTTTTAGAACGTTTTGTTGAAAATGAGAAAAAACATTTTAAAAACATATGGTTTTATCTCCATGTTGATGGATGAATCTTTATACATGTTTAATGTATAAATGTGAAAACGTTTTGATTTTGTGAAATGATTCTCTAGATGTACCGGGATAGCGGGTATGTGGCACGAGTTGCCCTTAGTGTAAGTCTAAAAATGTGTACAGAGTAGGTGCTTTGTACCTTCGGGTTAGTCCCCGTAAATTAAGCAGTTGGGTGCTCTGTACCCTTGGGTTTCGGGCCTGTAAATTGAGTGGTTACATTGTGGTGGCTCCGTATAGAACTTGCATTTATCCAACCGGTCCTATGATGTATAGGGATTGGGTAAAGGGGTAGGAATCTGTAGTTGCTACCTATGTCCCTTGATAACGGAGTCGGTATATAGGAATCATTTACTTTATCCCCGGCTGCGTGTTCTGAGTGGATTTTTTGTTGTATCTTTCTTCTCAGTGGTGTAGCCCGAGTGGCGCATACTGTTTTACTACAACTTGTGGAAAATAACGTATGCATGTTTTACTACAACTTGTGGAAAATTTTACAGCAATCTGTAGTTGCTACCTATGTGTGTTCCGAGTGAAAAATATATTTTCTCGTTCCTCGGTGTGTGATCCGAGTGGAAAATAACGTTTTGGTTACTGCTTTTCTTTAACTGTGAAAACGTTATTTGCATTGTTGATATGCATGATTTTGAGGGTGGAAATGTGTGGTTTTATGAATTAAAACTGTTTTGAGGCTTGCGTTAGCGTGATGGAAAACTTGTGATTTTGGGTTGGAAAAACCTTTTTGGCCCTTGTGGTTAAGCTTGTATGCTTATGATTGCATAACCTGCTTTACAGCTTTATAGTCTGTTTCTATTGAGCTTCGGCTCACGGTGGGAAATTTTGCTGTAAAATTTTTTTCTGGTAAACGTGGTCCTGTAGGTTGACCCGGTGGTGCCCGGAGGTGGCTGATGACAAGACCTTGTTGTCTTGTTTTGTTAGGTAGTTTATACTTTTCTGTATATGTTTCATGTTTAGAGATAAAATGTTGTAAAACATATGTAATGATTATAGATGTATGCATGTTTTAATGCTTTCGAGAGAACCTTGGGTTGGTTGTTGTTTTTCGTTGTTGGGATCAACGGTTACAAAACGGATTTTTTTAAAATGATTTCTGCTTCCTGTAAACTCTGGTGCTTCGAGGTAGATTTTTGGAGCGGCCTAAGCTTCTTTTGAAATGAAAGGATTTTTCTTATTCAAAACTTATATTTTCTGCTTTTAAAGGCTCGGCTTGTAGGACAGTAACTGTAGTCTTTTGGCTACTCCTTTAAATCAAATAAACCCTCGGTAGTAATTTTTTACAAAGGTTTAAGCCTTGTTCGGCTTTCTTGTTTTTGCCCCTTTTGTGTTGGGACAGTTTCGGTGGTTGTTGTGGCTTTTCGCGTGACCCAGAGTTTGGGGTGTGACACTATCCAACTAAAAAATCCAATTTCGCACAACAGCAACATCCTGACCACCAACTACGAAAGCTTGTATGCCAATAACTTCTAAGTTTCTTAAATTCATGGCTACTTATACATCTATCTATAGCTTGGTTACCTTAACTTCTAAGTTTGTTTCTTTTTATATATTTCACAAATAGTAAAAACTTATGCTATGCACGGTCGTGTGTGTGTATATATAACATCGATGTAACATGTAGGTCATAAAGTATGGACAAGAATTGGTTGACATTGAGGAATAGAATGAGCATACCATATCGAGAAGGGGTAAAGTCATTTCTGCAATTTGCAATGGAAAATACAGGATCAAATGATAAGATTCGTTGTCCATGCATGGCATGCCTGAATTATGAATATCATACCAATAAAATAGTGGAATTTCATTTGGTTCGGAGGGGGATATCACCTTCTTACAAACATTGAGTGCATCACGGGGAGACTATTTCCAATCATGGGGAGACTA
Source organism: Heliamphora exappendiculata (assembly GCA_034768845.1). Classification (NCBI taxonomy): domain Eukaryota; kingdom Viridiplantae; phylum Streptophyta; class Magnoliopsida; order Ericales; family Sarraceniaceae; genus Heliamphora; species Heliamphora exappendiculata. The sequence continues at coordinate 13,672 of JAOTRH010030099.1, read as the reverse complement.
TTTTTGATAGTGATGAAATGTCAGAGGAAGCGAATGAGGGAAACGACGAATTAGAAGATATGTTGCAAGACTACTATATGGTGACAAACTTTCACGCCCCAAAAACCAGGGTCACATAAAAAGCCTACCGAACCACCACAAAGATTGAAACGACAACGAAGTTTTATTTGTAAACAAACAAATCTATCGCCTTAAGTCTTACAAAACCTACTTCCAAGAACAAGCAATACATGTAAGAGTACATAATCCCATGACAAAATAGAAAAGTAATAAAAGCCTTCTGCCTCCTCGGGATCCACCAAATCATCCCTCGTGATCTCAGTCACCTAAAAAATGATTTCAAATCCCACAACATGAGCCAAAGCCCAATAGAAACAAACTATAATGCAGTAAAGAAAGATATGCAATCGCCTAAAATTGACTCCACAATACGACCCCCAAAACGATTTTCCATCTTTAAAACTAAATGAATTTCCATACTTGAAACCACGCTTCTTACATAATGCAAATAACGTTAACAGGTAAAGAAAAACAATAACAAAATATTATTTTTCACTCGATTCACATAACCGACAATGATCCCTATGTACCAGCTCTATCACACCCAGGACAAAGGTAACAACTATAGACTCTTGCTCATTACCCTAGACCCAAGCCATACAAAGACCCGCTAGGTAATGACAAGTTCTATATGGAGTCATGACATTGCACGCCTCCCACGGGAGCAGCCACTTCATTTACGGGGACTAACCCAATGGAGCGAAGCACCTACTTGCGCAAAGTTTTTGGACTTTCACCGAAAAGTAATAGCAACTCAAATACACATGCACTGTTACGGCACATATATCAAATCAATAAAACCAACACTTAGCTCAATTACAAAAACATTTAAAACCATACATTAATCATGTACGAAACATCCAATGGCTATCCTTCACGTCATCCATTAACCATGGAGACCAAATAACATTTTAAAAATGTTTCCACCATTTCTACCAAAACGTTTAAAAATCGAGACTCAACCCCAAGGGTTAGCTCCAAACCTCCAAAAATTAGGTTTTCATAACTTTACATAAATCCTTTCATTTCAAACCACCTTTTGAAAACTAAAGACATCCACACGTCCAACAGCATGTAATAAACCATAAGATATGCAAAACATGCTTTTTGTCTAAACATACATGGTTTAAACATAAAATCCAACGTTTGTAATATTTTTAAATGGTAGAAAAGCATATAATCACACGTAGCACAATTTGATAGTAAGATAAACTAGGATCCTACCTCGTTGAGTCAAAAACTCGATGCCTCAAACTCTGTGAAAAAATAAATTTCGTCGAAACGAGATTTCGTCCAGATGAACGCGAAGTTCCCGTCATGGATACTAAGAATATGCTATTCGATTGCCAAAATCCAAACCCAGGCCCACCAAAAAACTAGAGAGAAGGTGGAGGAAATGAAAGAAACTTGGTCTAGAAGCTAAGATCTCAAAATATCTAACATAACGTTGATATTTATAGACCCAGCCCAACACAGGATGTCAGTCGACTGAACCCATAAAGTCAGTTGACTGAAAAGCTACTGGAAAACCAAGAATTTCCCACCGCCACAAGTCAGTCGGCTGAACCCACAAAGTCAGTCGACTAAACCCACTCTCGGGCAGTTCAGTCAACTAAACTACCCACCTCAGTTGACTGAACGATGAAGAAAAAGCAAACCAACCAAACATGCTATAACAAAACTCCAACAAGCGCAAAACACATATAACATGTTGTTATAAAACGATAAAGCAATAACTAACACATCGAAAAAACATTACAAAAATAAAACAAAATCAGGTCTTACAACTCTCCTCCCCTGAAAGGAATTTTGCCCAAGAAATTTGATACAGGATCACAAGCAAACAACCCTAGATATGTAAAACTAACATCAGCTTCAAGCTCCTACGTTGCATCTTTAACACCGTGATAAAGCCACAGAACCTTGACATAAGAAATGGTCCTCCCTCTCAACACTTGTTCTTTCCTGTCCAAGATCTTCACAGGTCGCTTCGTAAAAGAAACATCCTCATCCACTCGTAACTCAACCTAATCCAACACATGTGACGGGTCACGCTCATACTTTCGAAGCATGAAAACATGAAACACTTTGTGCACAGATGCCAACTGAGGTGGTAAAGACAAACGATATGCCAGCTCCCCAATCCTCTCAAGGATCTCAAACGGCTAAATAAAACACGGTGATAGCTTCCTGTTATGGCAAAATCTCATCAAACCTTAGTGTGGTGAGACTTTCAGAGACACGTAATTCCCCACCTCAAACTCCAAAGGTCTTCTTCGCTGGTCAGCATAACTCTTATGGCGACTCTGAGCCGTCACCAAACGTTGGCGAATCACAGCGATCTTCTCTGTCGTCTCTCGCACCAAGTTAGGTCCCAAAACTGTGGTCTCTCCCACATTTGTCCAACACACCGATGACCTACATGGCCTACCATACAAAGCCTTATAAGGTGCCATTCCAATACTAGACCGATAACTGTTGTTATATGCAAACTTTGCCAACGGTAGGTCATCTTTCTAAGAATCCCAAAAATCAAGCACACAAGCTCTCAATATATCCTTCAAGATCTGTATGGTCCGCTCAGATTGACCATCTGTCTGCAGATGAAAAGTAGTGATGAACATTAAGCATGTCCTCAAAGCCACCTAAAGACTCTGCTAAAAGCGCAATGTAACGCGCGGGTCTCAGTCGAAAACAATAGATATAGGTACTCCATGCAACCGAATAATCTCACTAACATACAATCTACTCAGCTTGTCTACAGAATCCTTCACGCGAATGGGAAGAAAGTGTATAGGCTTCGTCAGCCTATCAACCACAACCCAAACAGTGTTATGCCCCTTAGGAGATCTAGGAAGTCCCGTTACAAAGTCCATCGTGATGTTCTCCCACTTCCATTTCGATACTGACAACGGTTGAACTAACCCTGCTGGTCTCTAATGTTCCACCTTTACTTGCTGGTAAGTAAGGCACCGAGAAAAAAACTAAACCACATCTCTCTTCATCCCCTTCTACCAGAACTGATGGCGTAGATCATGATACAACTTGGTGCCTCCCGGGTGCACTACAAGAGGAGAATGATGAAACTCACGTAGTACATCGGCACAACACAACTCTGGTACAAATACTCTCCCTACCAATCTCAAACTCTGATCAGTGCCTACAACCCATCATGTGATATCCTTTCCACTAGTAATACGATCCCATAACATTGAGCCTTTTGATCTGTCTACTGAGCCTCTAACACGCGAACAACCAACATGGGTCGTGAAACCATAAAAAAATAATGTCTCACCTTTTCCTATCTCCCCGAGACATAGATCAAACTCACCAACTTCCCCAAGCATGTCCCACTTTCGTATGGCAATGGAAGCTAACCAACCATGAGATCTCCTCCTAAGAGCATCAGCTACAACATTGGCCTTCCCAAATGGTATTGCAGTTCAAAGTCATAATCTTCTATAAATTCCATCCATCGTTGTTGGCGTAGATTCAAGTCCTTTTGTGAAAACAAGTATTTCAAACTCTTGTGATTAGAGAAAACCTCAAAATGCTCACCATAAAGATAGTGACGCCATGCCTTCAAAGCAAAGACCACGGTTACCAACTCCAAATCATGTGTCGAATAATTCTTCTCATAAGTCTTCAGCTGTTGAGATCCATAAGCTACAACCTGACCTTCCTTCATTAGAATACAACCTAAGTCATCATGCGACGCATCACAATACACTGTATTGTTGGAGGCAAGACTGCCAAAATTTTTATTTTTGCAAACGATTAACGAAAAAAATTAAGTGGACTAGCAAACGCCACAATGGGCTCCAGATAAATTTTTTGACGATAAATGATCAAAATAAAATTCGTGCATCCGAAGTTAATTTGGAAGAATACCTTTTTACAGGTCGAATCTTCAACTACGATTTGAATACGAGTTGAAACTTCTTCCATATCTTCTACTGTATTTCCTTATACGATTTTCGAATATAGTGTGGGCTATAATCCTCCAAGAACTCGTACCGGCAGAACTAGGATAGTTTTAGTCTTAGAAGATAAGTTATGAAACTGGTTCAGCCTACCCACATATTATAGAACTCGTACCGACACAAATTAGCGATTTTCGCAATTAAGCAAATCTCATAGCGATTTCTGCAATTATAGAAAACTAGCAACGGTTTCTGTAATTTCAATAAAATACTGAATTACAGTTCACATCACTAAAGAACTATAATTGCACTTTGACCCAAAATCTCAAGACCATCTAGCATTGAGCTCCTGTTATTAAATGCTTACCATTTCTCCACACGTTAAAATTTCTGATACTCACCAATTAAATTTAATTACTGATAATTTAATTTAATCAGCATCTTGGTATTTCTTAAACCCTTCCGCTTAACTTATTTGATCGCTAGATAATCAAATTCACCTATAGGATTTGGCCGAGTTAAAACTTATAAACTTCCTTAAGGGGGTATCGTCAATTCCGATCTTTCGAGACGTAGATTTCGTCAATAATTAATATTTGCTATATAAATAATATTAATATCTAACTCACCAGAAATATAGACCCATATAAGGTCGTACCCTCTAATGAATCAAAACAACGAATATTAAATATACTCAAATCAATAATTATTTTAGGATTAAGAGGATAAGCACTATTCATAATAACCTTGGGGTGTGAATTAATTTATATAGTCAGTAGTCAGTATAAAATTAATTATTCCAAATGTCCCGTTCAATACACACAAAGTGTACTAGCACAGAGAATCGAAACAATAGACAACGCTATTATCTGTTCCCTATAATCAAGACAGGCCTGCTAAAACTCTGTGCAACAGTCGTACCGATGGTATGTCCATTTTCTTCTAAACTATGAACATAAAATTTATATTCTGCAAGAACCTAAAATCTGATCTTCTGTGTGTAAGCCGTACTCTACACACATTATTAAATACTATACAGAATATTGGACATTCATGCATAACAAAAAAATGATATACATATAGTGCTCATAAATATTCTCATAAAATAAAAAATTAATTTTATTAAAATAAAATTAAATACTAAAAACATAGTTTTCAGTATACTAACCCTAATATGTATAACTCAAACCTCGTTCTAGAATAACTAACACTGGTGCACTAGTCAACCTTTTCTTTGACTCATGAAATGCTAACTCACAGGGTTCGTTCCAAACAAACTTGATTCCTTTTCGTGTAAGACGTGTCATCGGCGTGACAAGTCTAGAAAAAATTTTCACGAATCACTAGTAGTAGCCTACCAAGCCCAAGAGCTGCGAATCTCAAATACATTCTTCGATCGTTTCCAACCCATCACTGCATCCGTCTTTGAGGAATCTACTGATACTCCATTCCTCAATACCACAAATCCAAGAAATCTTACCTCAGGCATCTAAAACTCACACTTTTCAAACTTCGCATACAGACGATGTTCTCTCAAAAGCTGTAGAACAATACGTAGGTGTTCTTCATGCATCTCCCTCGTCGGTGAATAGATAAGAATGTCATCCACGAACACAACCACAAAACTTTCCAAATACAGATAAAAGATATGATTCATCAAACCCATGAATGTCGCAGGAGCATTCGTCAAACCGAACGGCATAACCAAAAACTCATAGTGACCATAACGAGTCCGAAAGGCGGTTCACTATGTCCTCATCCCTAATCCTTAACTGATGATACCATGAACTCAAATCAATCTTCAAAAAACAACTCAAACCAGCTGATCAAACAAGTCATCAATCCTCAGCATAGGATACTTGTTCTTCACCGTTACTTGATTCAACTTCTGGTAGTCAATACACAACCTCAAGGACCCATCCTTCTTTTTAGCAAATAAAGCTGGAGCTCTGCACGATAACGTACTCGGATGTACAAACCCCTTATCAAGCAACTCCTGAAGCTATACCTTGATTTCTCGCAACTCTGTCCGCGCAAAATGATAAGATGGCATCAAAATAGGAGCAGCTCCTAGAACAAGATCGATAAAAACTTTACTCACAACTCGATGGCAACTTAAACAGATCGTCAGGAAAGGCATCTAGATAATCACAAACCACAAGGGGAGACTCTCATCGAACCCCAACTACCTCATCCAACATGAGAGTAGAAAAGAGGAAACCCAGGTTTCCCCAATTCTGAACAACACTGGGTATGGACACCAAACCCTCATCCTGATCTCCCACAAAACAAAATCAATCACCCTTACGCAGACAAATCGATACCCTCCGTCGATCGCAATCGATAAAGGCACGATAGGTGGTCAGCCAGTCTATCCCTCTGATGATATCAAACGTAGTCATGTCTAAAATGATGAAATCAAACTCTAAATAGTGACCGACGACCTCCAAGTCACAGGATCTACAAACTCGACCTAACACCACATTCCCATCAATTGGGGCCTCTACACACAATGTACTACCAAACGAATTTGTCTCCAACCCCAAAATAGATGCAAAAGCAGATAAAATAAAAGAATGCGATGCTCTCGTGTTGATAAGAACACTGACCCATGATCTATACACTAAAAGAGTACCTCTGATCACTAATGTAGTAGCTACAGCATCAGGCACGATCGGTTCCTTGGAAGAACTAGGATTAGTAAGGGCATATACTCTGCCATGTGGTGCTCTAGTCTGTCCACCACAGCATTAGACTATCGGCTGCGGCACTAACTGTACTGAGGCACCCCCATCTGTAATCCTAGAAGTTTGAGCCATAGGCTGCTGATAAATCTATCGTCCTTGTGCGGGTGGAACAACTGATGCACCTGTCGTGCTCTGTACACTCCCTCCTCGAGGATAGTTCCTATGAATGTGCCCTGACTGGCCACATCTATAACAAATTGGCAGCTCTCTCCCCTGTAACTAAATGGTCCCTGAACCTTAAAACTACTTCTTTTACAGGCACTCTGGCCTTTCCATGCCTGTCTGCATCGATAATAAATGAGCTCTCTCAGCTCTAGTATTCCTATTGAACCCACTGAGGGTACTAGTGCAGAAAACTGCTGCTGATATGATCCCGTAGGGTGAGAACTCGGACTAGACGACCTCTGGCACTTGTTCCTGTGCCCCAGAAATTGTGTACCTCCTCCGTCCTATAGGTTTCTACTCTCCCTAGCCTTACGTGTCTCATTCAAGGTATTTTCCACAATAATGGTCGTCTCTACCAAGTCTGTGAAGACGCGCCTCCTAAATGCCACCACTCAAAATAGGATCGCGGGTCTCAATCCCCTTTCAAACCTCTTTATTCATAACTCATCTGTAGCTATAATTTTGTGTGTAAATTGGAACAAGCTAGTAAACTCTTCCTTGTACTGAACCACTGTCATTACCCCCTGGGTAAGAGAAAGAAACTCCTCTTAGCAAAGATCTCTTGAGGACTGGAGAAAGTACTTCTACAGAAATACCTTTGTAAAAGCATCCCAAGTGCCTCCCACTGTAGTTTTGGCAAACGTCCACCACTCATGGGCATCCCCTCTCAGCTGAAATGCAGCAAATGAAACTCTCAGATAATCCTCAACTATCTGTAGTGTATCCAAAATCCTGGCCATAAGCTCCAACCATTCTGCGGTCACCTTAGGATTGGGATCCCCAACAAAGGTAGAAGGGTCAAGGCATTAAAACTCGTGCATTGCGACAGTCGCCCTCGGCTTGGGTACTTTCTCTCTCCCCCTAGCAGCCTCAGCTTGCTGACGAATGGAGCCTACCATCTCACGCAGCAAGTCTACCCCATCTACAGATCCTTGGGGAGTTTTAGCATCCCCAGCATCAGTGATTCGCACATGCCCTCGGCCTAAACCACGGCCATGGCTTCGTCCTCCCTGCGCGGACATAACTTCTATACGAAAGCAACATTACAACATAAGCTTTCATATATCATGTTATTACTAACATAAAACATATAATCATGCTAACACATAGCCATTCAAGATCATGAAAACACATCTCACGTACCGAGGTGAACCGACAAGAGGGACTCGCCAATTTAGATAACCTACTTAGATTCCTTGTCAGAAAACACGTCAGCCAAATGCATTTCTAACTTGGCTTCCAAGTTTGTCAATCCAAGCGCCCGAAGGCCAAACTAATTAATCATAAGGCCCAACCCCCATGCTCACGTATACACAAAATTCTTATACTCAACAAGCTGCCATGCTTAATAAGCTATTATGTTCATGCTATAAAAACACTTAAACACATGCAATCAAGCACACACAATCATCCTCACAAGGTGATGCACCCTCTTTTCATGGCTCTTAGGTATTCGAACCCAGAGCTCTGATACCAAGTTGTCACACCCTAAAAACTAGGGTCACGTAAAAAGCCCACCGAACCACCATTTTAGGATATTACGATCCACCAAAATCACCCGAGCCCAAATGGGTCAAAGATAGAAATGAGAACGAAGTTTTATTTGTAAAATAATTGACCAAAATATATCATTTGGAATAAAAAAGGGTTAACCCAAACCATAACAACTACTACAGTCAACCCAAGCTCTTTCGCTCAAACAAACAAACTTTCCATACATGCATAATACATCACCTCAAGGTGTACAAAACCTACTCCCAAGAACAAGCAATACATGTAAGAGTACATGATCCCATGACAAAACAAAAAACTAATAAAAGCCTTCTGCCTCCTCGGGCTCCACCAAATTATCCCTCGTGATCTCAGTCACCAAAAAAATATTTTCAAATCCCACAACGTAAGCAAAAACCTAATAGAAATAAACTATAATGCAGTAAAGCAGGATATGCAATCACCTATCATAAAATAAACTCCACAATACGAGCCTCAAAATGGTTTTCCATTCTTAAAACCAAATGAGTGTTCATCCTTGAAACCACGCATCTTACATAATGTAAACAACATCAACAGTTAAAAAAAAAGAGTAACAAAATGTTATTTTCTACTCAATTCCCAAAATCGACAATGATCCTTATATACCAATTCTGTCACACCCGAGACAAAGGTAATAACTATAGACTCTTACCCATTATCCTAGACTAAAGTTATACAAAGATTTGGTAGGTAATGGCAGGTTCTATATGGAGTCACGACAATGCACGCCTCCCACTGGGACAACCACTTCATTTACGGGAACTAACCCAAATCTGCGAAGCACCTACTTGCGCAAAGTTTTTGGATTTTCACTGATGAGCAATGGCGGCCCAAATACACACACACACACACACTATCACGACACATCTATTGAATCAATAAAAATCAATAGGTAGCTCGACTACGAAAATATTTTAAACCATACATTAATCATATACGAAACATCCAACGGCCATCCGCCACGTCATCCATTAACCATGGAGACCAAACAATTTTTTCAAAATGTTTCCACCATTTCTACCAAAACATTTAAAAATCAAGATTCAATCCCAAGGGTTAGTTCTAAACCTCCAAAAGTTAGGTTTTCATAACTTTACATAAATCCTTTCGTTTTCAAATCACCTTTTTAAAAACTACGGACATCCACACGTCCAACAACATGTAATAAACCATAAGATATGCAAAGCACGATTTTTATCCGAACATACATGGTTTAAACACAAAATCTAATGTTTATAGCATTTTCAAATGGTAGAAAAGCATATAATTAGCACCCTTTAACAGTAAAATAGTCCAGGATCCTATCTCGTTGAATTAAAAACTCGACGTTTCGAACTCCATGAGAAAATGAATTTCGTCAAAACGAGATTTTGTCCGGATGAACATGAAGCCCTCAGCACAGATACTAAGAATCCCCTATCCGATCGCCAAAATCCAAGCCTGGGCCCACCGAAAAACTAGAGAGAAGGTGGAGGAAAAGAAAGAAACTTGGTCTAGATGCTAAGATCTAAAAATATCTAACATAAAATTGATATTTATAGACCCAGCCCAACATAGAAAGTTAGTCGACTGAACCCACAAAGTCAGTCGACTAAAAAGCTACTAGAAAACCAAGAATTCTCCAACGCCACAGGTTAGTCGACTGAACCCACAAAGTCAGTGGACTAAACCCACTCTCGGGCAGTTCAGTCGACTGAATTACCCACCTTAGTCGATTGAACGACGAAGAAAAAGCAAACAAACCAAACATGCTATAACAAAACTCGAACAAGCGCAAAACACATATAACATGCTGTTCTAAAACGATAAAGTAATAACCAACACATTAGAAAAATATTACAAAAATAAAACAGAACCAGGTCTCACATAAACATCGTGAATGATGATGATAAGGATGAAGTACCCAATTTGGTTGAGAGGGAAAAAGTACAAGATTTTGACAAATTATTGAACGATGCTCACCGTGCATGAGTTGTACCCAGACTATTAAAAGTTTAATTTGTTATCATTCGTCATTAATGTTCGTCATATTAAAGTGTTGAACAAATGAAGCAATAAGTCATTTGACATGTTATTGAAAATTTTGAAGGACCTTTTACCAGAAAGCGAAGATCAGAAGAATTTGTGGACTCTTTACAAAGCTAAGAAATTTTTGTGTGATTTGGGTTTGGGATAAATTTCCATTCATGCATGTAAGTATGATTGTGCACTCTTTTGGAAGGAGAATGCAAACCTAGACAAGTGTCCTATTTGTGAGGAACTCAGATACAAGTTGAATAATGACAGGAAAAAAGATACCTCATAAGATCTTGTAGTATTTTTCGTTGACACCGAGGTTGCAAAGATTGTACATGTCGAGAAACACAGCTACAAATATGTGGTGGCACACTGAAAAGCGTGTGGATGATGGCCTGTTGAGGCATCCCGCAGACGGTGAAGCGTAGACAGACTTTGATTGACAATATCCTCAGTTCGCTAGTCGTAATGTGAGTTTATGACTAGTGACTGATGGTTTTAACCCTTTTGGAAACAAACCACACGTCAATTTTACATCCGGTTTGAGAATTAGATGAAAGTTTGTAAAGCTTGAAATTTCAAAAAATCACAAAAAAGCAGTAAGAGGTCAAAACTTTGGATAAGACATCAAATGTCTCTAAAAATCAAATGAACACGTCAATCTAGAGTATTATGACTTGTGAAAATAAACCACACGTCTATTCGACTCCGATATAAGAAATAGATGAAAGTTTGTTAAGTTTGAAACTTAAAAAATCGCAAAAATATCATATGAGGTCAAAACTTTGGATAAGCCATCAAATGGCTCTAAAACTCGTACAAATACGTCAATCTACAGTAATGTGACTTGTGAAACAAACCACATATCAATTCGACGTTCGGTTTGAGAATTAGATAAAAGTTTGTTAAGCTAGAAACTTAAAAATCGTAAAAATGCCGTAGGTGGTCAAAACTTTGGATAAGTCATTAAATGGCTCTAAAACTCATACGAACATATTAATTTAGAGTAATGTGACTTGTGAAAACAAACCACACTTCAATTCAACTTCCAATTTGAGAAATAGATGAAAGTTTGTTAACTTTAAAACTTAAAAAGCCGTAAAAATGCCGTAAGAGATCAGAACTTTGGATAAGCCATGAAATGCCTCTAAAACTTGTAAAAACACGTTAATCTAGAGTAATGTGATTTGTGAAAACAAACCACACGTCAATTCGACGTTCGATTTGAAAAATAGATGAAAGTTTGTTAATTTTAAAACTTAAAAAGCCGCAAAAGTTCTATATGACTATAAACTAGCGGTTCGATGACTTGGGCATAGGCTTGTACACATTACTCGGCCAAAGAAACTTGTACTAATAGTGGGCACCTCAATGCAAATTTAGGTTAGATAATGAAAAGAAAATTTATGTAATTTATATTTTTTTAATTTCATTAATTTTATGTTTACTTTATATGGTTTAATAATGATTTTTTTTTTCTTGTAACAGATATGAATCGGGGATTCCGTTGTGCTTTTGAAGTGATGATCATGCTATTGGGATTGAGGAATTGATGAACTGCTTTGTAATTTATATTATTTTTATTCGGATATGTTTTGAACTGTTGATGAATGTTTGGAATTTGTTATTTTTATTCAGATATGTTTTGAATGGTTGATGAATATTTGGAACTTGTTATTTTTATCCAAAACTTGTTATTTTTATTCAAATATGTTTTGAATGATTGATGAATATTTGGAACTTGTTATTTTATTCGAATATGTTTTGAATTATATTATTATTATTATTAAATTTTTTGGTGAATAGAATTGATGAGAATGCATTTGGTGGTGATTATTATTGTGTTATATAGATTTTTTGTGTATGATTAGCCAAAAAAAAAATATTGTAGTTTAATTCTAGGAGTTTTGTTTCTGGTTTATCTTTAGCGACGAAAATGATTTTTGCCGCTAAAAACATATTGTGCTTTTAGTGACTATATAGCAACATATGTTTTGTCGGCAAATGTGACCATGACCGACGAATTGGGGGAAATAGCGACGGTTTCTCTTTAAGCAAAGATAGGTCATTGACGACAAAAATTCCATGTCGTAGATTGGTTACCATTAGCGACAACTGGCCTTGTAGGCAAAGAGACATCATTGCCGACAAATTTGGCTTGTCATGGATAAATACCATTAGCGACGAATGCCTTAGTAGGCGAAGGTATGTCATTACTAACGATTCTACCGTCGGTAAATGTTGATCTTTCGTCGACGACACAAAATCATGGCAGTAGATCTTCCCACACCAAGGTTCCACGACAAGTTAGCGACGCAATTGAAATCGTCGCGAAATGTTTTGGGAGACCAATATTTTCTTTTCAGCGACGATTATTTTCGTCGTTGTTGATGCTTTTTCTTGTAGTGTTCATATCTACTGGTTGAATACCTTCGTAAGAAACTTAAGGCATGTGAATTTGACAACAAAGTGAGGTATGGAACTAAGTGCGAGGGAGCCACATCCAGATCTATATGACTTACAAAATTAAGTGTGACGTGTAGGTGGAAGCGAGCTCTAGAATCCGTATGAACTACATCTAGAATTCTTTTCTCATGTACTCGAGGAAAGAATTAATTCCTTATAAGCTTCATCTTTGGATTCTCACACAACTATTCTTGTTACCCTTACATTACAACAAAATCAAATTCCTATTTAATCAATTGGTATGTGTGATTTGAAGTTGTACATAGCAGATGAGGATTATAGTGTTAGATACAGATTATGTGACATTAAATCATAAAACTATTCTCTCTCTCTCTCTCTCTCTCTCTCTCTCTTATATTTCTAAGTGACTTAAAATTGAGATACGTTATTCTTGTTTACATTATTCTCTCCATTTATATTGAGAGCATTTGCACTAGATTCAAAGTGATTTACTTGGGTGTGATATCTTGAGAGTTTTGAAACAAAGCACAATTCAGAATCTTGTTTGAGTTATGTCACATTTCTGAGATTAAGGTTGCGCTTATGTTGGCTAGTTTCTCAAACACTAAAGATTAATGTTGGACCCCGCGACGTTACGGGGTAGACGTAGCGACGTGGATTGCGTTTGGAAAAAAGTTTATCGGCTTTGATGATTAAGGCGCTTATCAGCTTCAATGAACAAGTATATTGTTTTTCTGTTCTAAAAGGTTAATATGGGGGAAGCTAGCTAGGGCATGCAACGACGCTTGGAGAAAAGGGGAG
>JAOTRH010030088.1:0-18592 GCA_034768845.1 Heliamphora exappendiculata | reverse complement strand
ATTCTCATGAGGGTGCAATGATCCTCCTAGATGTCATAGTTACGCTTGTATTATTTGATGAACACTCGAGATAGATTGGGCCAAGAGTGGATCTTTGACATTTCTAAGCGAGCAAACCAATGAATTATTGGTAATCTTTTTTAAATGAGACGGTGATACTCTTTTACATCAAAGAGGATTTGTGGGGAGAAGAAGTGGTAGACAATACTTGACTACAAAGACCATATAAGCAGAAAAGAAACATCGAAAAAAGGAGAAAGAAGAGGGTGTCGATGACTTTTGGGTTTCTAACAGGGAATGAAGTTAGGTAATAAAAGTTAGAGAAGCGACAGATCTACTAGAAGGATTATAGGCACCAGAAGAACAAGTAGAAATTTGACTAGAAGTAGCAGACACTTCAAGCTACTAGATTTAAAGCAAGGAGAAGCAAGTAAGGGACCAAATGAATGAGGAAAACACCAAGAAGAAGAAGATACAATTCTAAAACAACCGAAGAAGGTTCAGGCCAATATCAGTATCATGGGATTACTCATAGCATCACATGAGCATTGTCAGGTTGTCCTGAAAGCACTAAATAAGATGAATATCTCAATAAATACGACCCCCTACCATTTATTCAACATGGTTCTCCTAACCAAGAAGTCTAAGGTGATTGCCTTTATTAACAATGATCTACCATCTCAATGATTATCACACAAAAAACCATTACATGTGAGAGTTAAATGTTCGGGAAAAAGGGTGTCAGTAGTGCTAATAAACAACGGTTCAGCACTGCATGTGTGCTCTTTTCGAACAAATCATGTCTAGGGTTGAGAATACAAGATTTTCGACCAAGCATGTAGGGAGTGAAAGCTTATGATAGCACAATAAAAAGCATTCTAGAGTTGGTAATGTATATCATAACTATAGGACCACTTGAGGCTAAGGTGGAGTTTTTTGTCCAAGATGTACTGGCATCTATTAATTTGTTGTTGAGAAGACGCTGGCTCTATGACCTAAACGTCCAAATTGGTCTCTTTACACTACATAAGAAGATTAAACTAGTGAAGAATGAAGAAGTTTTGACCATCTTTGAGGAATCCAGTATCTATACACCTCTAGCTGATAACATATCCCTTCTTGAAATGCAACATTTAGAAGAATACCTATTTCTAAATTAGTTTGACTTCAATGAGGTACAAGTAATACAAGCACTTTTAGGTTGCCATTGGTAAGGAATCTGTAAACCAGTGTAGCTTCCAAATTACCGACACAATTTTTGTTTAGGAGATGAAGCTACTACAGAAGATTAAACTGAGGAAGCAGCTAAATCCCAAGGACAACACAAAAAAGTAAAGAAGAAAAAGAGAAGCTACTCAAAAACACTAAATGAACGATATGTCAGAGAAGTGGAAGACACATTATATTTTGGGTTCCTAGAACCCTGGATAATGACGAGACCAATCAAATGCTGCC
Organism: Heliamphora exappendiculata; assembly: GCA_034768845.1. Classification (NCBI taxonomy): domain Eukaryota; kingdom Viridiplantae; phylum Streptophyta; class Magnoliopsida; order Ericales; family Sarraceniaceae; genus Heliamphora; species Heliamphora exappendiculata. The sequence continues at coordinate 17,137 of JAOTRH010030088.1, read as the reverse complement.
ATGGTTAGAGATTTGTTTCGACCACCAATATTTGTTAGTCAGTGACCAAAAAAATGAAGACACTGAAAAAAGTCATTGAGAGTTCAAAGGAAGACTATAGAGATAATATGGAGTAGAAAGACATGGAACACTTTTTCAATTATGGGAGCCCACCTCCCTCTTCCCCTTCAAAATTTAAACCACTTAGAGAAGAAGAAGAAGAAGAAGAAGAAGAAGAAGAAGAAGAAGAAGGAGAAAGGGAAGAAGGCTAAAGGTTAAGTCCATCTTCTCAACTTTAGGAATTAAAGTTAACAAGTATTAAATCCTATAAACATATCAATTATTGATTCAAAAATATCTTCGAGTCACTATTCTTCAAAGATCTTTAACCACGAACACAAAGAAGCTAGGCTAGGACTAAGATCTCGTAATTGAGCCGTGGACTTTTTCTTGTGTTTGATAATGATGTAACGAGGAGTATATGATCTTATTAGTATTTGGGGTTGTTGAGATTTATTTAAGGTGTCTCACATTTGATTTGTGCAAAAAATCCTGGTTCTTGACACAAAAATTAAAAAGGGAACTTAGTCTTAAGCCTAAAGACACGTGCAATAATTTTTCCCTACGATGAAGATCAAATTTAAGTATTACAATAACATATAGAAAAATGGTCGTGAGACAAGGCTTTCGGCTAGAGTTAGATTTCCAGCAAAATTTATTTAAAGTGATTTGGTCAAGTGAATTTTTCTAAAAAAACTTTTCTTCCAAACTCGTGCAACTTTTGGCACAGTTCTATTTAAGGGGGTAAAACCCTACTTTAGAAACTTTTTCTAGTAATGGTTTCTTGATTAAAAATGTTTATAACATGTTATTTTAGTGATCTGAGAAGTTTTGTAAAACTTTGAGCACCGTTTGTTAGGTCAAACCTATTTTTAAATTGAGAGAGGAGACTTTGGACTTGAAAGCTAATTCGACACATTTTCTTGTGGAAGCCAAAATCTCTATTTCTCTTTAGATTTTGATGAAATTTTTTTCATGAAAATGTTTCATAACATCCTATTCTAAAGACTATCCAAAATAAAAAGAATTCTAAGTTGTTTTACCATTTGTTTTATATTTTCTCTTGATTGTCATATAATCTACAGTTGTGTGCTGATAGGTGAGATAAATGAAATTCGGCCCTTGGTCTTGGTTCCTTAGGTTTTATAAGTGATCCACTGACCTCAACAGGTCGTGATATGATATAAAGGATTGGAGTCCTTTAGCTTTAAAGAGATGAGAGTTTTAACCATCAACCGTAGCACCCATCCGAAAACTTGAATCTTTTCTTTCACCTTTTCACAATGGGAGTAACTGCCTTACATTTATGATGTGTTTTGGTTGCTTATGATGAACAAAGGAGTTTCTATCGGTGGCTAAAGCTTTGCCTCACGATAAAGGCATGGATTACGATTCACCAAATTTTCAAGAGTGAATTCTTAGATTTTATGATGAGTTGGAATATCTGAGACTTTCTAAAAAATGTTACTACAATGTTTTGAATTATACAATTATGGATGAATGATGGCATATGAATATTTTACTTTCAAATGTATTGTTAACTTCATGTGCTATCTATTTTGGAGAAAAAAACATGTTTGTAAGTTGAATGATGCTAATGAGATACTTTTTAATGAATTAAGAATTATAATTTTTATTTCAATATGCCAAGGATTGCGGGTATTTGGCCTGAATATGTTTGCGCTATATGGATGTGAGTTTAGCCTTAATAGGTGTGAGCCTTGTATGAGTGTGTATTTGCCTACGAGGCATATTTTCCAACCTATGCTCGTGGGGATGCACCTACAACTGACGCTTAAAGAGTTTCTCCCATTCCATCACACTAATAAATGTGCATTACGAATTTATATTACGGTATAGTCAGAACTCCCAATCATGAAATAGACGACTGCTTGGTCAGTGTTGAATAGGAGTATGTTTGAAAGAAATGAAAACATTGAAATTGTGGTTTTTAAGCCTTGATTATACCATTTTTAAAAGAAAGTTATTTATAAATTATGAGACAATTGTGTTGAGATGAATGTGGGACTTTCTAATCTTTTGTTAAGCATGTTAAACTATTTTTTAAAGAGTTTTAGTACACTTTCAAACTAAGTACTTTGTTTCTTTTTGTTCATTTTAATATTACGTGCATTCTTAGTACTTCAAGTTATGTTTTGATGTATGGGATGCAGTATCCGTTGAAATATTATGTTTCTCCATTAATTATGAAATGATGTTTTGAAACAAAGGCGTATGTTTTTATGGCTGTATTAAGTCTTAATAGGTTTTGAGTCCACATGTTTCTATCTATGTCATGCCCTACTATACGGGTAGAGCACCATATGAGCGTGGGTGATGTAATCTCTCCCATTTTCAACATCAATGAAATGAATGACTACTATGCTTACTTTGTAATGCCTTAAGTAGTTTGTGTGGATTCTAAAAAATTTTATGAATTCAAGGAGTATCACCAAAGAATTAAAAAGAGTAATAACAATATAAGAGAAAAGGCGTGTTAAATCACTAACAGAAGATACTTTGTCACCTTTGGTAGTTAAAAAAACCCACAAATGGTTTTTATCAGTTCTACAATGTGTTATGAGAAATGTGAGTAATTAATAACTTTATTAAAATGGTTTAAAGATGTTTTTGCCTAGTCCCACGAAAACATTCTAGAATCGACCCCAAAATTGTAGAACACTGAATCCCCCTTTTTCCAGATGCAAAACCCGCTGATCAATAGATAAAGAGGATATGATTAGGCTGGACGTTAAAGATCAAGGAAAAAGTCACTACGAAAATCAATACGGGCTTTTCAATTGTAATTGAGTACCCAAAATGAGTGGATTCTCGTAATCAGATTTGATAGATCCCAAAGACCAAGAAAATCAATATGCGCTTTTATCCTTTATGAATGGATTCTAGTAATCAGATTTGATAGATCCCAAAGACCAAGAAAGGACCACCTTCACAACGCCATGGGGAATGCATTTTTATAAGGTCATGCCAATTTCAGGAATGCAGGACCACTTATCATTAAGCCCAAACCACGCTACCGCATGACATGATACAGACGAAAGTAGAAGTATATGTCGGTGGCATAATTGTAAACTCTAAAGATAGCAAGGGATAATTTCAGCATTGCAAGTTCTTCTCAAGGAAATATAAAATGCTTTTGAACCAACAGAAATGTGCATTCGGAGTTACCACTGGAAAAATGTTGGCATTCATGATCGCAAATCGAGGTATAAAGTTTGACCCATCAAATATTAAGGCAGTACTTGAAATGCCACAACCAAGGCCTAAAAAAGAGGTTAAGAGTCTCTTAGGGAAGATTTAGTTCATTTGTAAATTCATAGCTAAGCTAGCGACTACGTGTGAGCTACTATTTTGATTATTTAAAAAAGGCACTAACTTTAGATATGACCAAGGTTGCAAAGATGCCTTTTAGATGGTACGAAATTATCTATAGAATACCTCTGTTCTATATCCTTTTGAAACAGAAAGACCGTTAATACTCTACTTACTGATAACTATAGGTCATGGCCCACCCTTCGTGGACGAACCTTGCGGAGGAATCCTTTAGGTTTATAGTGCATTGACTTACTCAATCATGGCATATATGTTGGCAGTGGCACAAGAAGGAGATATAAGGATCGAGAGGGCAGTCTATCATTTGAGTAACACGATACGAGGTTGTGAAATCCAATATACGCCTCTAGAAAAGGCTTATTGGGCGCTAGTCTAGGCATCTAGAAAGTTACGATATTACATGCTATAGCAACCCGTATACATTTAAGTAATCGTGAAAATGGGATTAAATTGAGTGTTTCAAGAACTTTTAGTCAAAATAAAATTTTGAAAAATTTTTAAGAAATTTTGTAATATATATATATAATAAATAAAAATAAAAATATATAAATAAAATAAATAAATAAATGATGTTAACATTTTTTCTGATTGCTTTTATATTTCAAGCATGGAATTATTTCTTCAAATTTTCAAATTCCAAATTCCAGACATATGGAAAATTTTTGGAATTTTTTTAAAAAAAATAGGAGCAAATGGATTAGTTTCCACCTGAACTGAGATGACGAGACTAATACGTGTCACACATGCACATACGGCATTTGCATGTCCATCACATGGACCAACATGTCACATGATCCCATATGTCTATATAAGGCATTCTTGCTCCATGAAAGCAACAGAAAAATAAATAAACATAATAAACAAAAACATAAGAAGGAAGAATCGAAAAGCAACCGTACTCAAGGGGCTCAGTTTATTGCAATTAAGTTGGATACAAACTTTTTATATGGATTACTTTAAACCAGATAAGATGAGACACAAATATTTAAATTATTTATTTTTATAAATTATTTTATTCAAAAAATAATTAGTTTTTTAAAATATTATTTTAACTATTAATCTTATACCATAGATATTACTATGTAAAATAATTGTATTATTTATCAAATTAATGTTATTGATGATATGCAGTTCGAACAGAATTCCTAGCACGGGCAAAAAAGAAAAATAAAGATATCAAGAGGAGAAATAATAAGAATAGGACCACAACTAGGTGGTGACGAGTTGATATCATTCTCAAATAATTAATTAAATTTAGGATTGCTCCTTAAGATACTGGCATGAATTGTTGAATAAAATCATTCGATAGTATTATTATTATTGTTGTTGTTGTTATTCTTTTTGAATGTTATTATTATTAGTAGTAGTAGTGTAACATGTGCAGATTCTAATTGTAACAATCCAGTTGATAGTGACCCGTGTAAAAACTCAACCCCAACCCTAGTATTAAGAATGGTTAGACGATAAGATCTTAGGTCATTGAAAGATCAGAAACTCTACTTCGACCCGAAAAACCCTAAAGAGACCAAATACTCAGAAGAGATGCCCTAGCATTCAAAGAAGTCTGGTAAGAGCCAAAATTAAGTAAATAGTATGAAATATAAGGTTAAAAATTAAAAATTCTCATAATTACGATAAAATGATCATTTTGCCCCTGATATAGCAAAAAATCTTAAAAATTCAAATTTTAACACATGGATACCCGAAATCAGATATTTAGACAAAATTAAGTAATAAAAGATATTATTTTACCTTTTTAAGCTCAAAAAAAGAAAAAATTATACAAATTAAGCATTATTATGACCCGAGACTTTTTAAACAAGTAATATACATAATAATATAATAATATAGGTCAATAAAAATAACAAATAATTATTTAAAGTTCCTACGCAATAAATAAGTCAAAAAGTCAATTCTTATCAAAGTAACTTAATTTGACTTAAAAACTTACACCTATTTAATCAATTGTTATAAAAATTATGATAATTCATGGGAATACTAAATTAATCATAAACACAATAAAATATTAAATTTTAGTAGATAAAGACACTAAAAGGATACACAAAATTAATATTTCAGGCATCTTCTTATACAAAATTGTACCAAAACATTATTTAAATCCTAAATTAATGCAAAATCAATATTTGGCTCCCCCAAACCTATCATGGCCAAATTCCCACCTGCCAAATTTGAAACTAAATTTCTTAAAAAAATCATGGCCAACCCATGCAACCAATGAGAATTTTAAAAAAAAAATAAAATTGGCTAACACAATAATAATTGTTTCCACTACCAAAATTTTGTTCTATAAAACCATGACCTAAACCCACACTCTCTTCTTCATATTTTCGTGCAACATAGAGTGAGAGAGAGTCTAAAAAATATTCTAAGTGTTCTAAGAGAGAAAAGAATGAGAGAAAGAAGAAAAGAAAGAAAGAAGGAAAGAGCAAGGAGGAATAGTCTAAAGCTAAGTCTATGCATCCTTCAACCTTTAGAGCAACCAAATAAGTAAGTAAACTCCTATAAACCCTATGTTATTCTCTTACAAAATATTCCTTAACCCATCTCTATAGACACCTCTAAGAATAAGAATTTAAGAATTTATTAAAAAGGCATTGTAGGGCTAAAATAGGGGTTGTTCATGTTTAGATGATTGTTAGATATGGTTGCATGTGGCTATTTTTGGGTTTAACAACTTGTATATATTTTAGAACTTTGATATATATATATATATGTGTGTGTGTGTGTGTGTGTGTGTGTACAAAGTACATGCATACAAAAAAAAGAAACCAAATCTAAACATACCATGAGCTAGGACACCAAAACCCTAAATGGACTGATTTTCTCGTTATTTTAACTTTCTACCCTGAACTTTGATGTATCATAACTAATTGTAGAAACCTAATCTAAGTGCGATTTTTATGTCCAGACCTATATTGTGAAGTTATCTTGCATACAAAATTAGTTTGAAGTGATTTCATTGGGTAGAACTCAAGATATACTGTTTTTACTAAACAGTGTCAGATTCTGACCACCATTGCAGACAAAAAAACCCTGAGTTAGAATGAGAACCGAGCTTAGGCTAAAATATGGAGTTTTGAAAGGTCAAAACCCTCCTCAAAACTACTGTTGTAAATCTGTGACTAACAAAGCTCTCCGTCACATGTTTTTGCAAGACCAAAAACCTATGTTTTTAATTACCAAATCCAAAAGTGATTTTCATGAAAAGTGTAGCTATTATATCAATTTAATTACGGACCAAAAATCAGCCTTAGATACCGTTGGATGGTCCTCCAAATGGCTTATGCATTCTCTATTGAAACTAGGTTCTGCTGAACCTTTTATAGCTAACTGAACCCATTTTATAAAATGGCCAAAATCATCAACCTGTTCCAAGAAACTAACATGAGTGTAACACCCCAACCCTTCTCATGACAATGATATTGTCCACTTTGGGCAAAGCCCTCACAGTTTTGTTCTTTCTAGAGGGTTACCAATCCTTGCATTGCTCCCGCTCAAGCACGCTTAACTGCGGAGTTCTACTAGAGTCTTTACCACCTAAGAAAAGGCCTCGTTGCTATGTAGGGGTCCAAGATTTTTTCTTTATAGCCCAGGAACTCCCTCTCCCTTTTCGATGTGGGATACTAGGACATCACAATCCACCCCCCTTAGGGCTACACGTCCACTTGTAGTAGCCTGCCAATTTCGGTAGCCTGCCAGTCCTTATCGATCCACCCACTCTGTAGCCTACTCACGTGTCACGCGAGACGGAAGGGGCCCACACTAGGAGGTGAGGAGAGTCAGCTCGGATACCTTCTGTAACACCCTAACCCTTCTCATGGCAATGATATTGTTCTTTTTGGGCAAAACCCTCACGGTTTTGTTCTTCTCAGGGACTAACCCATCCTTGCATTGTTCCTGCTCAAGAACGCTTAATTGTGGAAGTTCTATTCGGGTTTCTATCACCTGGAAAAAGACCTCGTTGTTATGTAGGGGTCTAAGATTTTTTCTTTATAACCTAGGAACTGCCTCTCCCTTTCCGATGTGAGATATCAGGATATCACAATGAGCACAAAATATGAAACTTGTAGGGAACACCTTATACTGGAACATATCCCAAAATCAGACCCATAGCCCTTGATTTGAGGCCCCAAAGCAGAGACCAACTGAGGCCTAAATTTTATACTTTTCTCTATAAAGTGCTGAATTATTTTCTTTTAATTGAAATAAATAACTCATTTACCCAAAGATCTGACCTTAGTATTAAACATGAAAGTTGTAAAAAAATATTTTATGTAAATGGTGTCTAAAAATCAGAACTTAACTCCATGTCTAGGTACCCAAAAACACTGTTATACTTTTTAAATTGACACTTAAACAATTACCTTAATTTTTGTTAAGTATATGATGACATGTTATGATGTGGGACTTAATGTAGTGGCTTTAATTAAATTATATTGGATGATTAGTATATAAGAGTGATTAATTGATTATTAGAATTCATGTCGCTAAATTGAATCCATATTTTATATGTTGTAACGCGTGCTTCATATACTAGTGCTCTATGTTCATAATTTTACAATTCCATGCAAAGTGTATATACATATGTCATTTTAGCCTAAGTCATGATTCATTTATACCTGTGAATTGTAAATAGCAGTTGTATATGTCATATCACGTTATTATTAGGTTGGGTTTACGGGTTCACCGAATTTATTTATTTATATTTTTTGGAAGAATGAAATTGAATCTTAGGCCTCATACTTGAATTGATAGAATTGGAATACTTAAAAATTTTAATATTTAGAAATCTTGTGATATTTGCTAATATGCCTTGATTTGTTGTGAGGGATTTTTGCCTCAAGTGCTAAATGTACATTATTGTGATATTTGTATTTTGGTGAAGGCGGTTCTGATGGAGTAATAATAGGAGTTAAATTTTGCAATCTCGCGTTTGACCTTGACCTGAGAAACGAGAGCCTAAAGTATTGACATATCCATGCTCTTACCGTCAGTGATGAGCTAGCTGGAGACTTAGTCTGCTACGTAGTCATCCCACGGCTTAAAGAACGCTCTTTTTCGGTCGGCAAACTTGGTCAACGTAGGTGGGATCATGGGGTTTAGGATAGTTCACCTCGATTTGGTAGAACCTAGAATAACTTAAGTTTAAATTGGATTAGAAAAATTAAATTAGTTGCATCGCATTCATTTGCATCATGCACTTGTATACTTGTTCTTATATATGTTTGCCTTGCTGTAATTGTAAAATTTGTTTGTCTCATTGACTATAAATTTTACTAGGTATTATACGATATGCATTGTAGCATATTTTGTTGTGAGATTAGTTAGAAGGTTTAAGGAGTTTGCTTCTGGGTTTTGGCTCGTAGCATTTGTGCCACAGATGAGGAAGAAGAACTCTTTGAGGCAACCGCACCTGAGGATGAAGGAGGTTTTGAAAAACTAGATGAGTTATAGAAACCAGCCGACCTCGACGATGCGAATTGAAGAACTTGAAGTTCACCCCTTTTGTCCTTTTTGATCAATTTCCACGGGCTTATTGTAATTTTTATTAAATCTTTTGTGAAACTGTATTCACTATGTATTTTGCATAGTTCTGGACTCTTAATGATGTAGCACTTATTATATGTAACTATAAATAGAAGTACCGCCAGGGTTTAAGTAGTGACTCGGAGATTTGGTTAAGACACGATGGCTACAGACTATAATGCTAAAAGATAAACGAGGGATCGTTGACCCATACAGCTCAAATATCAACTTCGATAATCCGAAGACTTACCGGTAACCATCACAGACAGAGCTTGTAGGGGCTAGGGAATATTTAGTATGTGGAGGTCCAGTGGCGTTACTACAGCATTTACGAAGCGACTTGAGAATGCGAGGTAATTGTCTACCACTTCTATCTGCATATGTTTGTCTAGGCCTTAGCATGTTAGGTGTTGTTTCATCCCTTCGTTGGTCGTTATACGTGTGTTTTGTGAACTTTTGAAAACCTTATACCGGTTGTGTGTTTGAATGAAATGCAAATGTTGTTGAATCCTTTATAAGCTATCTCATAATCTCAAACTAAATTACACAAGATCCTAAAACATGAAAGCAATCAAGAATTTAAGACAACCCCAAAATCTCAACACTCTTCTAAGATGGATGATAGATGATCAAACCACAAACAAGTTAATGAACTCTTAGATGATGAAGCACTAGGAATAGTGTAGCACCCCGAACCCCGAGCACTCGAGAACTCACCCTAGACCGTTCTGCCTAAGGGTCGTCATCTATAACTTTCATTCATTATAGTCTTAAAGATTAAACTTATAAAGAAATTTCTTTAAACATCCATATTTTTGTACATATGAAATTCGAGACAAATGCTTGAGGTTTCAAGAGTTCATTTACAATCATCATATTCTTAATTACGATCATAATGCAAAATACAAAGAAATACTAAATCTTCCTTTTAATCTTTCCCAAATGCATCTCTTACCTTGACATCGCCTCTGGTCTTCAAACCTTAAATGGTTTAGTAAACGTACGTGAGCCGAAACTCGTAAGACAAGATTAATTCAAATGTGCTGCATGATTTGTGAGGTGTAAAGAGTACACAAAAATTTTATCAAAACCTTGTCATTTATCCCCAAATTAACTTCACAATGCATAACCGAGTTTTGTAGAAAAGATTATTGCCACATACTTCTTAATTTCCATGAAATTAACCATTACACCATTTTCAATTGGTCCAATTCATTTTTTATTCACCATTAACCCAACACATCTTGCTATTTCAATTATCCCAATACACATCATCATTTTATTATATTTCCAAGTTAAGGTTTTACCAATCCAATTATGTACAACGCACGCATATACCCACACTTTGCCAACACATTTCATATTTTACCAATTCATGACTCAAAACATAGGCACCGGTGTCGGACGAGCATGTAGACCCATGTAACGTTACACTCAACCTAGCCACACAGGCCCCATGAAGTAACGAAACGTTCTATACCCCAACACAACTAACGTCTTTTCCAGGTCACTAGTCGGCGGGCAGAGAACCCAACTACATCCTTTCCCGATCATTAGCCGGTGGGCAGAGAACCCAAATATGTCCTTTTTCGATTGCTAGCCGGCGGGCAGAGAACCTAATATGCGCAGTTTTTTAGACTTTCACCGAGGAGCAACTTGTGCCCAACCTTAAATAATTCAGAAATCGGTCCCTTTCAACATATCACAACACAACACACACACGTGAGTCCAACCCAAATGGTTCCTCTCGCCAACCCATTTCATTGCACAATTCCATTATCCACATTTCCATTATTTTATGGCTCATACCCAGATTAACCATTCATGTGGTTTCAAATTCATAATTTCATTAGTTTTACCGAACAAAATCCACAATTTGGCTTGACATCAACATGTGTCACATAATGTTATGGAATAAGTTTACAATAGATTATGACAACCTTCAATCTAACTAATACTCATTTCAATTTCAATATGCCGGTTCTTTAAACCCAAACCCCCCAATTCTCATTTATCAACAACATAAAGTGTCAACGCGTAAATAACTCAAACATGATCATGCCATTTGAACAAAACGAAATGCACCCAATATAGATAGTTATGTATGTGTTCACAACTTAGATTTCTCTTTCGAAGGCATAGTAACGCTAGAAGATGACTATGTCATATCACCATATTCAGATACCCATTCGTCTTCTTCAAAACCTTGGTTATATTTTGAAAACCCACTCTATTGAAAAACTCCAACCAATTGATACAATCCAAGTATCCCAACCCAAGTATGATGAAATAGGTATCCATAGCCCAATGGATAAGAAATTTGATAAAAAGGGGCCCAATATTGGTGAAAATATCCTTTTTCAAAACATTTGGCCAAAAACGGGTGGAAAGTGGTTAAGAAAATTTGACATACTCTCACTAATTTGATCATAACTTTTTCTACAAAAATAATTTTCTTGTGAGAGTAGTCTTGTTGGAAAGAGAACTTACGGGGCTTCGATTTGAGTTAAACAATGGCCCTATATGGAGTCCGAATGAGGGAGATATGATAAAAAGAAGTTAGCCCTGCACAATCAGTCCGCTCGAGCGGACGACGGGCGCTCGAGCGCCCAACTCTCTGCCAGTTGGTCGCTCGAGCGGACAGGGCTCCGCTCGAGCGTGCTGGTGTTTGAGACAAACCGAGAATTTCCCCTGTTTTGAGTTTTTAGCCTCCATACTCTTAAACCTTCATCAAACATATCTCAAATCTCAATTTCAACTCCAAAACATTAGATTCAAGTCTCATAAACCCTTTTTATACAAAAAATTTGAACAAATCATGGTTATTCTTTTCTCAAAAACTCAACTCTTTATGAAAATCCAACCCAACTCACACATTATCCTATCAATCATTCAAATCATGCATGAAACCTACTGTAATTTACTCATATAGAAAATTATCAACTCAAATCAACACAAACATTTAAGAGAATCTAGATCCTACCTCGGATTTGCACGAAAGCTTGAAATCTCATCCGATCTTCCCACCAAGGGTTTAGAGGTTGAGAGATCTTGCCTCTAGAGTACTTTATCTTCTATTTCCTTGTTCCAAAGCTTGATTTCTACCCTTGCTCCCAATCTAGTTTCAAATCTTCAATTTTAAAAGGTAGGAGGTTAGGGTTTTATGTGGATTTGGGTCTCTCTCTCTCTCTCTCTCTAGAAGAAGATGAAGAAGAGAAGAAGAGAAGAAGAGGAGGAGAAGAGAAAATGAGAAGGACTCACGTGGCTGGAAGGGGGGCTCAATATATATATATATATATATACTCTCAACCTTTCTCCAACAAACGAGAATACTCCAAACATATCCCGACAGTCCGCTCGAGCGGACCCCCACCGCTCGAGCAGTCAGCGCTGGGAGACAAACTGACTAAAGCTGCCAATACCATGCTCAAGCATAAACCAAACACCTCACAACGATATTCTCATACACTATACAACCCATGGCCCTCATCATCCATCGTTATGTAATTGAAATTTGAATTCTCCCTCTAAATTAGCACTTTTCTCAAATCCACTAAAGGTCTCAAAACAAGTTTTTGATTAAATCCTAAAAATAAAAAGGGATCAGGTCGCTATAATCTCCCCCACTTAGGAAATTTCGTCATCGAAATTCGTCTCAGGTCACTCCAAACCTTTCTTCAGTCTTAATGTCCGTCAACACATTTCTTTAATCACTCGATCCACATAGCATCCTTCTTAATCCCGTGATCTTGGTCGTTCTTCCGAGAAGATATAACTCAAGGGTGCTATCTTCTGAACACCAACGTCTCACAAATATTAGAATTGTCCAAATGCATCGGATTGAATTCATATCGGGCATGGCAAATTTAAAACGGTTCATCGTTGAATATAACATCAATTCTTACCCGGAATTAACACCAGAACTAGAGTCAACCACACCTTCATTGATCACCATCTCACGTCGCATACATGTTCCCAAAGGCTAAACCTTCTCAACTAAAGCATTATGCACCACAGGTCTCACCACTGCTAGGATTCCCTCAACTTCGTCGCATTATGGTCTAACTCACTGATGTACTCTAATGCATACCGAGGACTACTTCTCCACCCAAACACATGTTGCCAAACTCGGACATTGTTCACAAGGGTTACACATGTTATCCTGAAAATTGCCCATGCCCTTACGGCCAACCAACTACCACAAACTTAAAACCATACCACTACTTATACAGCATTACTTGAGTCCTTTAGCCATTGATACTAACACAGCTACTTGAACTCCACAAGCCACTAGGATTATACACACCTCATAAGTTGAATGTTTCACTGGTAATCACTTACTTATACAGACTAAAACCATATACATTCGCATTTTTCCTTCAAACGGTCGACTCACTCTTCACATTTTAAGAACTCAGTATAATCCAATGCTTCCAAACATGACACAATTCCAGACTCACAAGAGCCTATCAAACCCACCACGTGAATATTCCAACGGCAAGATTTCTACTAAATTCCCATTCTACCAAGAACTAGAGATGCAACCACACTCACACAACCTAGAACAAGCTACACGCCATGGCTAATGGTTCTCGGTTAAGCAATACAAAAAGATTCTATACCTTAACATGAACTTCCTCGTCAATAGGGACGAACATTCCTAGTCTACCAATCCAATCTCCAAGGAAACGCAACTCTACACACTTATATTCACACGGTTGAGTAAACAGACTCCAACCAAAAAACCCACGAGGAACTCAGCCATATAACCACCCGATTCCGACAGTATCCATTCCCTAAGGTACATACTCACGAATCACAACACGAACATAAATCCTCTGAGACACCCATCGATATTTGGCTTCCAAAGAACCCTGTAAATCTCACCTTGAGGTTGCATCACCCATGGATACACAACTACTGTCGACCCCGATCATGATATCCAAGTCATCCGCTACACTAAACTCTCAACTCTTATACCTCATTCGCATTATACTCATATCGTCTTTAGACCCACGGAATGCCCTTAGGGACTTCACCTGACTTGAACTAAAGCTACCAGCATTTCACACAAACCAAACTACATCTCCAAAAATATTACCCATACGCTCGGGTTCAAACGGGCTCTTCCAGAAACTATGAGCAAATGAATCTGCACTCTTATGATTCCAACATTTTACTTCTACCAAAAATGAACAATCACACTGGTTAACTAACCCTAATACATCTCTCGCACTAGGAAAACCATGAGTTGGCTCTTAAGTTCTCGCTCCATGTCACTACCTCGTACGACCACATTACACACTTGGTTTGAAAGAAGGTTGACCATTTACAATGAGGATATCACTCGTCACACCAGATTCTTACACTTAAGTCTCTTCACAAGCAGATTAACCATCGTTCATGCCTTCACATCCTAATGGTACATCGCACATGTCCATAAGATTCTCATTGCTAAACCACTAAGGCACAACACCAGACATACTTTACTTATTTTAGGACATCTCCTCACAGGATTGTAGCACATCAGCTCGATTTCTTATAGGTAAGTAACAACCGGATGGGTAGACAAAATCCACATCACAGTCTTTAGCTCGCAGCTCCGATACTCCTAGAAATCACAAAACACTCCATCTCTTATGTTACTACATGAAAACCACCAGCACACAATTATCAGAACGTAAAAGCGACTACATAAAACACAAATAAAACAAACCTCACCTACCGACTCTAGACTGAACAACGCCACCCTATTACTTAACCGTAAGGGTAAAATAACATCACCATCTTTAGATCTTACGTCGGATCACACACAACCAACATCATCCGCTCATGGGATCTTCTCATACAAATACATCATCCTAGGATGAGCAAATCAACTACACCAACAACATCTATCACAAGCCCCACAAACATCGCACACTCACATTCTTACCAAACACTATGTATTCTACATAATCTCTCTTATTCCTGAGAACAACGACCTAAGTCACAAAACTCTTCTTCATGAAATTTTCCAAACAAGCTCAAATCTTCATTCATCACATCACAACTACTACCTATATACATCTCCTCTTACGTACACACACATCACACGACAACCAACCTATCGATAACATCTTTAGTCCACATATTCTTTCCTCATACGCTTTCAACTTTTATCAAGAAACACGACTTAACATCACGCTTGGAGGAAAACACAAGGGTTATCAATCTAACCTCCAAAATCACAAGATACCACTGTGGTCACCAACAACACCCCTAAGGGTAAGAGACATTCCCAAACACGTGCCTACGCACAGACTTTCTAACACACTTTACACTGGATATTATTACGCTACTATGTTTCCATCCACTATGCTCCCGTCCATACCCAATCTCAAGGTACACGGCTCATAACACAACACGGCTCAAGATATAGCACGGCTCACGACGTACATGATCCTCAACATGCCCAAGGTCATACCTCAAACCTAACCACAACAAACAAACTCCAAGAGGTAGCACCCTACTATACTTTTTCATCAAACTACGGGTGGCACAACACATAACAGGCAACTAACTACGGTCAACCTCAACTCACATGGGTGCAACACACTCCAAACAATCGATGCTTGTCTCACGAGCTTACACCTACCACCATCACTGACCACTGGGTCATAATTCCACTATCCATGCCACCATCCATCACCCCTTCCACAAGGATATCACAACACCCAACCAGGTCGAACTCAACCTAACCTCTTAAAGCCAAACTTCACATTACTCACCACCTAATCACATCACATCAACACATGTTCACATACCGAGGGTAAGCCTTAGAGCAACGTGACAATCCATGCAACTAATTCAGATTTCTCATAGAAAGAAAATTGGCCAAACGCTTTTCTATTTCGAACCCTAAAGTAGTTGATCGGACACCATATGGCACGCCACATCACCCCAAGACTTGACCTTCCAAGCTCAGACAAACACATAGCACACAAAAGACAATTCAATCACAAATCCATGCAAGCACACAGTTCATGCCGTGTAGTGGTGCCTAATCTCATCAAACAAGTCACATAGTAACGGTCATCCTTACTTCCCACGGTTCCTACGTATTCGCACCTAGAACTCTGATACCATTTATAGCGCCCCAAACCCTGGGCACTCGAGAACTCACCCTAGACCGTTTTGCCTAAGGGTCTTCATCTATAACTTTCATTCATTATAGTCTTAAAGATTAGACTTATAAAGAAATTTCTTTAAACATCTATATTTTCGTACATATCAAATTCAAGACAAATGCTTGAGGTTTCAAGAGTTCATTTACAATCATCATATTCTTAATTACAATCATAATGCAAAATACAAAGAAATACCAAATCTTTCTTTTAATCTTTCCAAAATGTTTCTCTTACCTTGACATTGCCTCTGGTCTTCAAACCTGAAATGGTTTAGTAGACGTACGTGAGTCGAAGCTCATAGGACAAGATTAACTCAAATGTGCTGCATGATTTGTGAGGTGTAATGAGTGCACACGAAAATTTTATCAAAACGTTGTCATGTATTCCCAAATTAACTTCACAATGCATAACCGAGTTTTGTAGAAAAGATTATTGCCTCATACTTCTTAATTTCCATGAAATTAACCATTACACCATTTTTAATTGGTCCAATTCATTTTTCATTCACCATTAACCCAACACATCTTTCCATTTCAATTATCCTAATACACATCATCGTTTTATTATATTTCCAAGTTAAGGTTTTACCAACCCAATTATGTACAACGCACGTATATACCCACGCTTTGCCAACACATTTCATATTTTACCAATTCGTGACTCAAAACATAGGCATCGGTGTTGGACGAGCATATAGACTCATGTAACGTTACACTCAACCTAGCCACACAGGCCCCATGAAGTAACGAAACGTTCTATACCCCGACACGACTAACGTCTTTTCTCGATTGCTAGCCGGTAGGCAGAGAACCCAATCTGCCTAGTTTTTTGGACTTTCACCGAGGAGAAACTCGTGCCCAACCTTAAATAATTCAGAAATCGGTCCTTTTCAACATATCACAACATAACACACACACGTAAGTCCAACCCAAATGGTTCCTCTCACCAACCCATTTCATTACACAATTCCATTATCCACATTTCCATTATTTTATGGCTCATACCCAGATTAACCATTCATGTGGTTT
>JAOTRH010030077.1:0-21173 GCA_034768845.1 Heliamphora exappendiculata | reverse complement strand
GCAAACGAGCAAAGTCGTTGTCTAGGGCTCACGATTTTTTGTTAAAATTTAGGACCCGTGTATATTTAAATTTAGTATAAATATATTAGATTTTTTTTGTTTACATTGATGCTATTAGATAGATCACGTAGTTATTATTATTTGTATATTTGTGATCCCATGTTCTAGTACTTCTATTTGCTTTTAGCTCAAGTTCATTATTTTAGGTTGGAACAATTTCAATGTACAAGTTATTGAGAATTTTATACAATTTTAAATTAATTTAAACATTGAAAATGTTAAATAATATTAATAGAATATATAAAACAAAAGTTACGATCAAAATATACTTAAGTAATAGCTTTCTAATCTTCAAATATTAATTATATTTTTACCAATTATGGTCAAATACAAAACATTAAATAAGAATAATACTTTATTGCTAAAAAGTAAAAAGCATATAATATATAAGTTGAAAATTTGATGTATAAGCGATACTATGTTGTATTCAATTTTTACGTAAATTAAATTTTGTTAAAATATGACTAAAAATATATTTTGTCAATTTTAATTTTTATAATTAATTTTAAAATTTATTAGAATTTCATATCGTAAACTCGCTTTGGGTCTCGAAGTTCGCGGGATGGGCCATGAGAGATCTTGGTGTCTGATATGGTGGTGTTTGGATGAAAAGAAGATTGGCTAAAAAGTTGCTCTCTAGCTTTTTCAATTATTTGTAGTTGTACATTAGAAATGTACAAAATTGTGAGAAAAGTCAGATATAATTTTTGATATTTCAAAGTGTTTGAATCATTTTATATTCATCTCGATTAATTTCTAATAAACCAATCCCATTTTCCTTCGAGAAAGATATATAAGTTGAAAAGTATGTATTTAAGCTTGAATCCATATATGTGGCTATGGTTAGGATTCTTGAAACAGCTACAACAATAGAAAAAAGAAGAAACAAATCTTCGTTAAAAATATTTTATCTCTTTTGATCAAGAACAATATGATATCAATATAAACTACATTATATATCACAATATATATATATATACACACTGATGAATATAAACTCAAACCAAACTATACTAAACTAAGTTTTTATTCTAATTAATTAGGTTCAATTACATGAATTCATTTACTTCATTCTACTCTATTAAGGGTCATATTTTCAATTAATTTTAATGTATTCATATTTTTTCTTAATACAGTATTTCATATCATTTTAAATCTACTATTCTCTCTAGCATTTTCATTACTTATAATTTTGCTATTTTTTAAATAATAAAATCACTCATTTCTCTAATAGTTTAAAATTTAGATAGATTGATGATCAACAATTATATATTTTATATGCTATCGTATAAGTGGATATCTCATTTGGTGTTCATTGTTTTTGATGTTTCGTCACTTTTTTATTTTTACAATTATTCTAAATAAAATACTTTTTTACTCTTAATCATTAGAATAAATAAAAAAATAAAAAATTGAATAACTAAATTAACTCATGTTTCACGTTTTTCTGTATTTTCTCTCATCTTCTTTAGTATATATAAACACACACTTCCATGGAAATTATTGTTTTTACTCATTTTCTTCTTTTTTGGGCTAGTTTTTATTTTTTTTGATAAATTTTTTTATTTTTTCGAATTATCTTGATAAGAAAAGTTAATTTTTTTCTAATTAAAAAAAAATTTATTGATTAATTTTAACTTATTTTGACATTTTCAATATTTTATTTTATAATTTGTTTAAAAAAATACTTTTTCAACTCATGTGGATAAGACTTACTAGCAAAAGTAAAAATAACTTAATTAAATAATATACTTTTTTTTTCCTACTGCAAACGAAAAGAAACAAAGTACATATGGTAAGAAAGTGTTAACTGCAAGTATCAAAGTTGGAGTTATTTGAATAGGGTGATAAAATTAGTACAAAATAATTGAGGTTGGCTTGTCCTTTGCTCACACCCTGATTTTGGACAAGTGCACCAAATCCATCTATAATTATTTAATTCCATGCCATGTACTTCAATTACATTAATTATTGTGGCAGTTGAGTAATCTTTGGCTATTGTGTATATATATATACACTAAAATGAATTGCTCACATATTGTGTCAAAATTATTAAAGAAAAAAATTTCAAATAAGAAAAAGTAAATGATGTGGAATAATTTTTGGAGAAATTTAAGGATTAATTTTAATTTTAAATATCATAAGAGTTTTAATTTTACTATATTTATTTTATTAATTTTAATCCCATCATAAATAAGAATAAAATTTCATGACTAATTTACCCATATTAAAAGATTAGATAAAAAAGAAATTTTGAATTTTTCATAATATTCTATTACCATAACTAATTATGATTATTTAAACTTTTCTTTGTGTGTGTGTGTACAACTCACCATTTGCCACTAGTACATCGCCTCTACCGACCAATGACCACCGACCTCCTGATGGAGCGACTATTTAAATTATCAAATTTTATCAAGTTCAAGTCGTATTGAAACTTGACCAAACTGACACATCTTGTTATCCAAACTGTCAGTATATCCTCTACCAACAAATGGAACTGAATAACTGACACAAAATTTATTTATTAACAAATTTCATCTGAGAACAAACTTCATCTTTTAGGCAAACGTGGAGAATTCTAATGCTGGCGGATCACGAAATCTTCTCACTAAATTAGGCCAATAATCAACCAAAGCATAGAGCTAGCAATTCCAAAATAATAGAGTAAGGACTTGTATGACATACAACAAATTTTCACAGAGACTTAATCCAAGTGTGAAGGAGCGTAGGATCTCCGATTTTGACATATAATATACCGTTAGAATCGTCTCGACGAGACGCAAGTTCTAGTATATCCAAAAGTAATTTTTGATCACTTTGAATTCTGGACAAAGAGTAAAAAATTAGTTTTAATTAAAACTCTGATACCACTTGTTGTGCATAAAAAAGGCTTAGAATAATTACCAATAAATTGAAAGAGAAAATTTTCGTGGTTCGGCTATATGCTTACATCCACATGTGACAAAATTTAATATATAGAAAAGTAATTACAAATCACTCAACTCTCACAAATTCTCTCTTAAACAACTTGCACACACAATAATATGATACTATATTCATATTTATAAGAAATAAAAAAAGACTTAATATAATCAAACTTGTGCTAATCGAGTTCAAAACTAATCAAATTTGTATAAATTCACATTCTCCAAAACTTTTCAAAAAATCAAATTGACGTAGATAAAATTTAATAACATTATAAACTAAAAATTTATCCCAACTTAAATAGAATTTGAACCAAAATTTTCAATATTAGCCTCCGAACCCTATGTAGCTATGCCCATGCTGTTAACAACTTTTAGCTTTCAGCTATTAATTTTAATTATATGTTATAAGTTTTTCGAAACACTCATACTTTCTACTATAAATTATAACTATTTTTTTTTAAATTTCAGTTATAAAATATAATTTTTATCAAATACTTATAATTTTTACTATTAATTATAATTTATAAATTATTAACAGTAAATTTGTCAACCACCACCACACGTAGATAGCCCAACAAAATTGCAAAATTTGAAAGAATGGCATTATTACAACTCAAACAGAGTAGTCTAGTGATCAGTATGGATTTGGGTAAAAAAATTAAAAAATCTTGGCCACTAGTTATTGCTCGTAAAAAGGACAAGCAAATTATTTATAATCCAAAACAAAGTCTCCGTTTAGTATAACTTTTTTTTTTAAAGTTGTTTTGTTTAAATGTTTATTAAAAAAGTTACTTAATTGTTTGGTCTTTTTTTGTAATTAATTGACTTTTTTTACATTTTTTTATATTTATTTTTTTACAAAAAGTTGAAAAATTAAAAAAACTTAAAAACAAACTAATTATTTGTTTGGGATAGTTTTTAAGCTTGGATTTTAAAAGTGTAGCTTTAAAAAAAGAGAGAAATAAAAAATAGTGAGAATATTTGGGATAATTTTTTGTATAAGCTTTTTTGCTTTTTATGAAAATGTCTAAAATATAATTTTTTTAGCTTTAAAATTGTAATATTTAGAATATTGGCACGATTTTTTTTTTATTTTTGTAAGTATGATTGACTTTTTATATAAGACTATTATAATAATTTTGTTTTAAAAAAAGTTGAAGTGTTTAGGATATGTATTAGTTTTTTTTATTAGATTAAGAGACAAAAAAATAATTAACTTTTTTTTAAAAAAACTAAACAATACATCTTAAAAATTAATTTTTTTACAAAAAAAAAATTATCTTAAAAATTAACCCAAACAAACCCTATGCCAAAAAGTAGACGATGCTTGTAGTAGCCTTATCCCTAAGTAAAAAATGGGGGAAACGAAACATATGACATAAATGCATAAATGTGACTCAATAGGGAAATTTATCACAATCACAACTTGCAATTGACGAAAGCAAATCCTCAGCAGTCGACCCATAGAAAGAGTATTTTACTATCGTTAATTTCATACATTAAAAAAAAAAAAACAAAGAAAAGAAAAATGCTGAATTGGTAAATATTATTATTAATGGGTCGTGCTAATTATCATTTACTGAGCAATAATTAATAAATTACTGAAGATAAAAGTATTTTAATATTAACACATTTTTGTAGGTGGAGGTTACTAATTTTATAAATTAATATATTTTGAATAAATATATTTTACATTATATTTATATTATTCATCGTCCAATAGCTACCGTACTTAACATTTTTCATTGTTAATTACCTAGTTTAGAATAAAAGGGTGGCGTTTATTCTAATTTTACTTTTATTTTTTATTTTTTATTTTTTAATTAATTTTTTTTGGTTAGTCTCAATAAGAGTAATTAAGAAAAAATTAAATAAAAAATAAAAAATACACAATTAAACAAATACAAAAATCTAACTTATTACTTATTTTGGACTTTTTGTCTTTTATAAAAAAAATAATTTTTGATTTTTTTTCTTTTTTATTTTATCTCGATAAGAGCAATTAAAAAATAAAAAAATAATCAAAATATTAAAAAGTTATTAAAAATAAGAACAAACAATATAAAATAAGTACATAAATTATTTATTATATTTAGATTCTCGCTCTCAATAATTACTTGTATAAACAGAAGACAAACAGAGCAAAGGCATGGTACTATATACTTAGAATTTGTGTGTGGTTAATTAGAACTTGTAAACAATTTTTGGCTATTTTCACAATAACTATTTGATTAAATAAATAGAGATTTCTATTTATAATATATTATATATTTAGTCATCCGCATTGATGATTTGAACTATTTCTATTATAGAGCTTAGCGAGAAATTTGTACATATGAAATCTCAAGTTGATCGAACTCAAGTTGATCAAAGTTATATTACTCTATGATCGAACACATTTACCATAAAAAAGAGAGAGAGAGAGAAGTATGATTTTGATAGTTTGACCTTATCATTCTTTTTAGAATTAATGCGATTCAATTATGCATCTACTTATCGATCTTTAATTAATTTAGTTTTATTTATAGATCGGCTTTTAATATGTTTTACAGTTTGAGCGGTTTGAATTATTATGATGAATTATTGTAACAATTGTAAGATGAAAACAAAAAAAACCTCTATTTCTTTAAAAAATAGAGACAATTCAAATCCGATTAATTAAATACAACATTCTAGAAACTAATTATTTGGCATATTGACCGAATATATATTATTACTAAATTTTTGTCAATATCAGGGTTTAGAACCGTGGTTGAGTAGCTAAATAGGTTTATAAGTTTATGCGCACTCAAAATCCTTTCTATAACTTGTATCTAGTTTCATTGAAGCTTGTAGTAATGGTGAAAATTCCAGAAAAAAATCTCATCACCCACCCAATAAAAAAACAAGAAACAAGCGTAAGCTAGGGTTTTAGGTTTTAAATTGTGGTATTAATAGAAGTATTATTATTGGTGATATGACTTCTCTTAGCTCGCCTTTAATCAACCTGGAGAGTTTTAAAATCTTAGTGACTTTTTTAAAACTTAAATTGTATTAAACTCCGAGAAAATTTTAAGGAATATTAGAAAATCATGGTAACTTGTAATTAAATTATTTAAAATTGTTTTAAAATTCAACGAATTTTTTGAATTTTTTTTTTAAATTTGTAAAAGATCATATCACCCATAAAAAATAAAAAATAAAACATAAAAGAGTTTTAAATCATAATAATAAAAAATACATCGATATAAATAATATAACCATATATCAATAGATATCATACAACATTGATAATTTAGAAAAGATCATTATCAAAAGTTCAAATTACAAATACGTATATTTAAAATCCCGAGAAGAGTGAGGAGGAGAGAGAGAGAGTTGAACGCAATATAGAGCAAGCATGGAAGGAAATTTATGACAATTTAAACTGTACAGTTAGATTCATTGAGAAGTTTACACAAAAAGACTGAAAGCACAATAAATATATATATATATATATATATACATAGAGAGAGAGAGAGAGAGAGAGAGAGAGTCTTTAGCCCTTCAAAGAAAAAACAAAAGAGCTAAAATGAAGAACAAAGAGAAATGGAAGTTCACTCGCACACAAAATTCAACATTGATAATCCCATAACTGAGAGCCAAAACCACTTGGGGAGCTTACACTTTCCGGCGCCGTCATCTCATCGGAAGAACACCCGCAGTCGTCGGAATTGTGCAACCACGGCGGAGGATACAGCCACCCCTCCACCGAGTCAACATACACAAACTCACTGTTCAAGCCGGCCAAGTCGTCGTAACTCGCCCCCAGATTCGGCAACTCAATAATCTGACAAAGTTCGTCAGAAGTTGTGGACCCCTCCATCGCCGCCACCAACAAGGAGGGCGACGACGAGGAGGGGAAGTCAAGATTGTCCATTGCGGCGGCTTTAGCCGCCGCAGCCTGCACGTCGCGGGGCGACAGCGAGGCGGGACGAGGAAGAGACCCTGCGAGTTCCGGGAAATTGAGAACGGCGGAGTTGCCTTTGATGCAGAGCGCAGCCACGTCGTGCGCTCGGGCGGCCATTTCCGGGGTGGAGAAGGTTCCAAGCCATATCCGGGATTTCTTGCGAGGCTGGCGGATTTCGGACACCCATTTGCCCCAGTTTCGCATCCGGACGCCGCGGTAGACCGGGTGGTTGCCGCTGCTGCCGCCTTCGCCGTCTCTGATTCTCCTGTTTTTCTTGGCTTCTGGGTGTGGTGCTTTGGGTTGGGCGATGGAAACTGAGTTTGAGAATGAGTGAGTTAACCCAGGTGAGGAAGGTGAGGATGGAGGTGATGAGAATGAGTTGGAGCAGCATTCAGGTTCTGAGTTGTGGGGTTCAGTACTCATATTTTCAGTGGGAACCCAGTTCGTTATTCTGAAGGAATAACGAACCCTAACACTTTTAATGCTCAGAACTACAAAATTACGGTACTTTCTAGGTTTAGCAGAGAGAGAGACAGAGAGAGGAGTTTTAGGAGAAAAAGGAAGGGATTGGGAATGAAGCTTAGGGGTGCACCTGATCAAGAAACTGGTTTACATCATTTCGCAATGACTCGTACAACAATTATAAGGCAGGAGAGGGAGGGACCCAGAGAATAAATGGGAAACCCTACCTACCAGAACCTACGCTACAATGGAGTCCCTCCTCCTCCAGTACAACCCGAACTCAGAGACAATTAAATGAGAAAATTGCCAGACTTGTGAGAGATAATTGCTTATTTATTTATTTTATTTTATATAATTTTTTTATATTTTTAATAATTATTTTATTATTTAATTAAATTATTGTACTTTTTAACTTATCTCATTCAAACGAATTAAAAAAATAAAAATATTTTTGACCAAAATATTAAAAAAAATTAATTAAAAAAAATAAATCAAAAATAAGTCAATAAATTAAATTTTATAATACTTATTTTTCATTTTTAGTAAATTTTTTTAATTTTTTAATCATTTTTTTTATTTTCTTTCTTTTCTCATCAGTTAGAAAAAGTAAAATTTTTTATTAAGAAAATTAAAAAAAAATCATTAAAAAATAGGGAAAAAATTCCAAATTTAGCCTAAATAGGGACAATATTAATTTTGACTAAGGTTCCTTTTGTTTTAATATAAAATATTTTTTTATTAAATCTATTACTTATTTTTCATTGTTTAATTTGATGAAAGGGACAAAAAATATTTTTTAATTAAATATTTTACATTAAAAGATTAATATTTTTTTTATAAAAAATTCATTTATGTGTTAATGGAGGTAGCAGTGATAGTAATGGTATGGGTGATGGCAATGGTGATGGAGTGGTAGTGGTGGTAGTGGCGATAGTTATGATAGCAACAAGATTGTGAAGGGTGGCAATGTGTAAACACCCTATCTCTTTTTATTTTGATAATTAATAAAAATTTGTTATAAAATTTTTGGTAAAAAATAAAAAGAAAGTGCTTAAATACTTGAAAGAATTGGAATTTGATTATGAAAATACTTGATGGTGATAATTGTATACCTGGTAATGCATGAAAATAATTATTGAAAGTTATTTGGATGAATTTTGAGGTGTTTGGATTAAATTCGAATCATATATGCTTGATTTTTTTGGATTACCTACAGCGGGAGACCGCTCGAGTGGTAATGGGTCCGCTCGAGCGGTGTGTCGACAGAGAGATTTTTAAAGTCGCGGGTTAAGCCATAATTTTTCATTCTTCTCACTCCTTTCTCTCTCTAAACTCAAATCCAAACCCTAAAAACTCCATTGGAGCTCTCTTGAGCTCCATTTACCCTCTATTGGTGGATGTCTCTTGCTCGTCTTGAATATACATCGTTGGGAGATCAATACACCCATTGGAAGCTCCAACTTCATCGAACGGTTGGTGGTTTGTATCGTTGGAACTTGCTATGGCTCGTATTCTTGTAGATTTGTCATCTAAAAAGTAAAATCTAAGACTAATCTTGAGTATTGAATATATATGAGTTGTATATTTTGTTATATTTATAAAAATACATGAAAAAGTATATTTTTGAAATCCTAGGTTGGGGTTTGATATTCAAGCATGATTAACCTTAGATTTGAGTATAATTTATGTTAAATCCATTATGTTATTGTTGTTGGAGGCACATTAATTTATGAAATGAGAAGTTAGGATTTTAGTTATGTTAAACCTTTAACAAATTTAAGGCTTTTTGGGTTGGTTAACTCAAATGATGAAATTATCTTGATTTTTGATAAATTAGAGGTTGTGTTAAGCTATTCATGTATAAATCATATGAGTTTTGATGAAATGTAAAAATCATAAAATGGTTGGTTAGGGGTTTTGGACTAATTTAATCTGAATGTGAAAAACATGTTAAAATTGGTGATTGTCGACGTTTTTAATCCTAATTGTGTTGGGTTTAACGAAATGGGTCGAATTGACGGTTAGACTCGTGTTGGTATTAATATGAATGATCCAATTAAGGTACCACATGAATTGATTGTGTTAGCCCAAGGATTTTTTATTTTAATTTTGATGATTTTCATGATTCATTTTCTAAGGATAAAAAATTTTAAATGGATAATATTTTATGTTTCCAAAATAAAAGTGTTAACACATTTTGAACAATCAAAGTTGACACCTTAACCAAAAAAAAATGTCTTTTATCTAAAAAATGTTCAAACACTTAAGTATTCTTTAATTAGAATATTTTGTGTTGATCTTAATTGAAAATTAAATCAAACACTTTAAAGACAAAATATACCTAAAACTTATCAAGTGTATCAGCACCCATTAATCAAATGGTTTGACACCCTAACTGTTTTTCAAATTGATCTTTAGGTAACAAAATGTGAGTGTCAACACAAACAATATTTGTGTCAACACAAAAGAGCATTTGCTCTAAAAGACTCAAATTGAGTCGACAAAAATAGGATTTGTGTTGACACAAAAGTAATTCTCACTTTTGATATCCAAAAATTTGGGTCGACACAAAAGAAAATTGTGTCGACATAAAACAACCGAGACCTCCTGCAGATTTTTAGTGTCGACCGCAAGACAAGTTGTGTCAACCCAAAAGTTTCGAGACTGCCTGCAGAATTTTGGTGTCGACCCCAAGAGCAAATGTGTCGACACAAAACAACCAAGGCTGACTGCAGAATTTTGATGTCGACCCCAAAGACCAAATGTGTCGACACAAAGTTGTTCCTCCGAATGCTGAAGTTTCAAACGAGTCGACACAGAATTCAAAATGTGTCGACCCCAGAACGTTGAAAGGTAAAGTGCAAAAATTGTGTCGACCCCTCAAAAAATTCGTGTTGACCCAACCACTTGAAGAACCCTACCCTAGACATTTTGTGTCGATACCAAAACTATTTGTGTAGACCCTAAAGACAAAAATTCAAAATACGGTAGATCTCAACGGCTGAATTTTTGACATTTATTGCTCATACCTACCTCCAACGGTCATGATACCCCAAGAACTTATATAAGGAGTTACTTCTCAGCATTTAAGAAGGTTAGAGATTTGCATTTACTGTTTCATTGCACAAATCAATCTCAGAATCATCACGCTCACATTTATTACCGTAACTCCAATTCTTGTTCCTCATTTCTCTTTATCTTTTTATTTATTGTAAATCACTTCTGTAAAAAGAGTGAGAGGTCATCATTAATACTCTTCATTTATTGTATTCAAAAGTGAGTCACCCTTTATCTTTTGAGTGAGTAAGTGAATCTCATCAAAGAAGAATTTAAGAGAGATTAAAAAAATTTAGATTCTTATTTTCATAAGATCTTCTTAAAGCTGAAATAGGCTTGTGAATGTGCCCGTAAATATTCAGATCATTCAAGTGAAGTCTTGAAGATTGTAAAGGCTTAGAATACGCTCGTGAAGTATTCTGAATAGTAAAAATACTCAAGGGAGATCTGGAGGAGTGGATGTAGACTAAGATAAAGTCGAACCACTATAAATCTCTTGTGTCTTGTTCTACTCTCTATCCCTCATCTTTTAATACTTGCATTATTTTTATATTTGCTTATCTCGCCATATTGTAATATTAAAAAAAATTTTAAAAAAAATTTTAAATTGCTATTTATTTTTTAAAGACCCAATTCACTCTTCCTTTTGGATTGCCTAGATCTAACAATTGGTATTAGAGGTTGAGCTCTTACTTTTGACTTAACAGTCTAAGAGTTTTTTATGGCAACCACTAGTATTGGACCTGTCCAATCTAAAGGTCAATCGATCAATAGACCCCCTTTGTTTAATGAAATAAACTATAATTATTAGAAGGATAGAATGAGAATATACATTCAAACCGTAGAATATGACATTTGGCGGGTTATCATAAATGAACCCAAAAGACCTACCAAAACTGTTAAAAAAATTTATCTATAAACCAGAAGAAGAATGGACTAAAATTGACATTAGGGATGTAAAAAAAATGCTAAAATTATGAATCTCCTTTACTGCTCACTTAATCCAAACGATTTCAATATGATATCGACTTGTGACCCTGCTAAAGAAATTTGGGATAGAATCGAAGTTACCCATGAGAGTATCAATCAAGTGAAAGAGCCAAAAATCAGTCTGCTTGTGCATAACTATAAACTATTTAAAATGAAGCCTGATGAAACTATGTCTAATATGTTTACTCACTGATATTATAAATAAACTGAAATCTCTTGGTAATATTTATTCTAATGTAGAGATGGTAAGAAAAATTCTTAGGCGCATGCCTAAGAGTTGGGAAGTAAAGGTCACGGCTATATAAGAAGTCAAGGACCTGAATAGACCCAGTCTAGAAGAATTTTTTGATTCTCTCATAACCCATGAGATAAACATCAAGATGGATGATGAGGAAGACAATAAAAAGAAGAAAGGCATTGCCATCAAGTCTTCAACTCATGATGAAGAATCTGAAGAAGAGTCCTCCAGTGATGAAATTGAAGACATGGCTCTCATCACAAAGAAGTTCAAGAAGTTTCTTAAAAATAAAAAACAAAAAGGAAGAAAATTTTTCAAGAATGAAAGATACAAGGGAGAACCAAACAAGTTAAAAGGTGATTCCAGCATATTCAAAGCAGAACACAAGAATGATGAGATAATCTACTACAAATGCAAGAAGCCTGGACACGTCAAAACTGAATGCCCTCAACTTAAGAAGCAATTCAAGAAAGGCTTCAAGAAAGTCATGATTGCAGCTTGGGGCGAAAGCGATAACAGCAACTCTGAGGATGAAAAGAAAGAAAATGAAGTTGCTAATCTATGCCTTATGGCCAGAAAAAAAATAAAAATTTTCATGATAAATTGAGAAAATTAAGTGCTAAGAATTCTATTCTAAAAAAATTGGTTCTTTTCTCCTCAACTGAAATAGAGACTTTAAAAAGTGAAAAATTTATCTTAGCAAAACAAATCTCTGATTTGAAAAATAAAAACCAGATTTTGAATAAAAGAGTTGAGGATCTTACAAAAACTGTTTATAAGTTCACTCAAAGAAAGAAAAATTTGAATAAATTTCTTAGGATGCAAAAATATATTTTAGACAAAGCTGGAATTAGTAACAAACCCAAGAAGAAACAAAAATTCTTGGGCAACATATTTGTCAAGGCATTATCAAATCATTCAAATGCCACTTGCTTTCACTGTTATGAGCATGGACACATTGTCGCCCACTATCCCATAAATTTTTTTTAAATATTTCTGTTAAGAAGACTTAAATTTCTAAATGAACACACCCTCAAGAAACTAATATCAAATGACCCAAAAAAATTTGGGTACCAAAAATCAAAACCTGATTCTCTTTGTAGGTGTGTCTCAAATCCTCATTCAAGGAAGGGATGTGGTACCTCAATAGTGCTTGCTCACGACACATGACAGGCGATAAATCGATGTTTGCATCTCTCAAGCCAAAAGATGATAGATTTGTGACTTTTGGAGACAATAACAAAGGAAAAATCATAGGAATTGGCTGTATTGGTAAAATTTATTCCCCTTCTATTGAAAATATTTTACTTGTTGATGGTTTAAAATATAACCTCCTTAGCATAAGCCAACTTTGTGACAAATGCTACAAAGTTATGTTTGATCATACTAAATGTGTTATTGAAAACTCAATAAATAACAAAGTTATTCTTGAAGGTCATAGGCATGAAAATGCTTATACATTTACTCTAAATAATTTTTGTAAGAATGACACCAAGTGATTAGTTGCCTTGAGTGATAATAGTTGGTTATGGCATAGAAGACTTGGACATGCAAACATGAATTTAATTTTTAAATTTTTAAAAAATAAACTAGTGATTGGGTTACCCCAAATCAAATTTAAAAAAGACAAAGTGTGTGATGCATGTCAATAAGATAAACAAATTAGAAGTTTTTTTTTCATTCTAAAAATGAAATTTTAACTTCTAGGCCATTATAATTATTGCACATAGACTTATTTGGTCCAATAAGGACTTTAAGCTTTGGAGGCAAAAGATACGCCTTTGTTATTGTAGATAATTTCACTAGATACACTTGGGTGCTATTCTTAGCTCATAAGGCTGAAGTCTTTGCCTCTTTTACAAAACTGTCTCGGAGAGTTTAAAATAAATTTTTTTTTCAAATCACAAGTATCTGAAGTGATCATGGTAGAGAATTTGAAAACAAAAATTTTGAAAAATTTTGTGATGAAAATGGTATTAACCATAATTTCTCTGCTCATAGAACCCCTCAACAAAATAGAGTTGTTGAGAGAAAAAATAGGACATTGAAAGAAATGGTTAGAACCATGCTCTGTAAAAATAATCTACCAAGATACTTTTGGGCCGAGGCTATAGACACTGCTTGTTTTATCATAAACAGAGTTATGATAAGAGCATCTCTCAAAAAAACCCTATATGAGCTACAGAATGGAAGAAAACCTAATATCAGTTATTTTCGCGCATTTGGGTGCAAATATTTTGTTTTAAATAATAACAAAAAACTTTTGAACAATTTCGATGCAAAATCTGATGAATGTATTTTTCTAAAATATTCTATATCTAGTAAAGCGTATAGAGTTTTCAACAAAAGAACCCTAATTGTTGAAAAATTTATACATGTTATTTTTTATGAAGCTAACCTTAGTTCTTCAAAGAATTTTTGTAATGATAACCTTTTAGATATAAAAAAAAGTATTGAAGATATCTTCATCAAAGATAAAGAAGATGCAAATCAATAGGAAGCTTCAAATTTTCAGCATAATGTAGTCCAGTAGACTGCAGAGTCTGAAATTCTAGAAAATTCAAAATTATCTAAAGAATGGAGGTATGCTCATGGTCACCCAAAGGATCTAATCATTGGTGATTCATCTCAAGGTATCAAAACTCGCTCTTCTCTACATAATCTTTGTGGTAATTTAGTATTTCCTTCTCAAGCTGTACCAAAATATTTTGAGAAAGCCAAAAATGATAAATTTTGAATCTTGGCTATGCAAGAAGAGCTAAACCAATTTAAAAGTAACAAAGCTTGGACTTTAGTCCCAAAACCTAAAGAATACTCCATTATTGGTACAAAATGAGTTTTTAAAAAAAAAATAGATGAAAATAGAGTAGTTCTCAGAAATAAAACTCGATTGGTAGCCCAAGGTTACAATCAAGAAGAGGGCATCGAATTTGATGAGACTTTTGTTTCTGTAGCTAGGCTTGAAGCTATTAGGATGTTGCTTGCTTTTGCATGCTTTAAAATTTTTAAACTCTATCAAATAGATGTCAAAAGTGCCTTTTTAAATGGTTTTATCTCATAAGAAGTTTATGTGAAACAACCTCCTGGCTTTGAAAACTCAGATTTTTCTAACAATGTTTTCAAACTTATGTAGATGATATAATTTTTGGTGCAACTAACGAATCTCTTTACAAATACTTTACTAAGTGTATGTAGGGAGAATTCGAAATGAGCATAATGGGTGAGCTTAACTACTTTCTAGGACTCCAAATTAAACAATCACAAAAAGGAATCTACATCAATCAAGCCAAATACGCAATGGACATATTGAAGAGGTTTGACATGCTCAAGGCAAATTCTATGGGAACTCCAATGTGTCCTACAACGAAACTTGATAAAGATGAAGATGGCATAGCAGTGGATGAAAAGCGTTATAGAGGTATGATCGAATCCCTCTTATATTTAACTGTTAGTAGACCGAATATAATGTTCAGTGTTTGTATGTGGTAGATTTCAATATAATTCTAAGAAATTACATGTGACCGCTGTTAAGCACATCCTTAGATACCTCTTAGGAACACAAAACCTAGGATTATTTTATCCTACAGGAATAACCTTTGAGTTATTTGGCTATTCGGATGCTGATTTTATCAGATGTAAAGTAAATAAAAAAAGCACAAGTAATACTTGTCAATTCCTAGGACACTCACTAATCTCTTAGTTTAGCAAGAAGCAAAACTCAATAGCCTTGTCTACAGCCGAGACTGAGTATATTGCAGCTGGAAGCTGTTCTGTACAAGTTCTTTGGATGAAACAACAATTAGAGGACTATGATTTTTATTTAGATCATATCCCTATTAAATGTGATAACATAAGTGCAATCAGCATATCCAAGAATCTTATACAACACTCAAGAACAAAACACATAGAGATTAGATATCATTTAATAAGAGATCATATGCAAAAAGAAAACATTGAACTTGAATTTATAGGCACCGATTACCAGTTAGCGGATATTTTTACAAAACCTTTAAATGAAGAAAGAATATGCTTTATTAGAAGAGAACTTAGTATATTATGTGCTTCAAATGGATGATTTATATGCCATACTAACCATATCTTTTATTACATTTCAATATACTTGATATTCTTTTTTAAATGTGAAAATGTGTTGACATAACTTGAAAAAATGTCAACACAATGTGTGAAGTATCGACACAAAACTGTATAGAAGTGGCACTGGGAACAAAAGTGTCGATCCCATTCTATTCAGTGTCAACACCGTAGTTTTTTCAGACTCTGAGTAAATTTGTGTCAACACGAATCTTAACTGGGTTGACCCAAATTGCCAAAAAGTGTCGACACCAACTGAAATTGTGTCGACACCATCTCTCTATTTTGATACCCACACTTGACACGAAATGTGTCGACACCAAATGAAACTTGTGTCGACACAAATCGTTAAGTCTACATATAGACACGTTGGTCCCCGAAACGTCATTTTGTTTCCCGCTCTCACTCTTTATAAACCGTTCGTCTCCCGCATTCTCTTCCTCAAACCCTGAGTCGACCCTAAACGAGCGGCAAGAGTAGTAACAAGATCATGAAATTCTTGTTTAAGGCCTTTGAAGATATAGAGGTTGAATTCGGCTAAAGAGAGAGGTTTTTCAACAGCAGTAAGTTCATCCACAAGAGTTTTAGCCTCATTGAGGAATGAAGTGACAGAACGATCCTTTTGTTGCAAGCTCTAAAGACTCTAGTGGGGCTGAAGAATTGGGGTCTGAGAAGCAAAAACAAGAGAGGTTTCAAGAGTAACCCAGATCTTACGAGAAGTGGTGAGACCAACAGCTAACGGTAAGATTTCATCATAAATGGAGGAGATCAACAGACTCATGATGAGTTGATCTTGAGGTACCCAAGTAGTATGAGCAGGATTTTGGGTGAGAGTACTATCGCGTAGGAGGGTGGGTGGAGGGCATGAAAAAGTTCCATCGACGAAGCCAATAAAATTCTGACCGCGAAAATATGGGGACAATTGAGTTTTCCAATAAAATTTTTTTTTGAAAGTTAGCTTGAAGGAAATGAAATAATGAGCATTGTTGAGAGAAACTAGTTGAATAGTTTGAGACTGCATTGTAGTTGAAGAGGAAGAAGAAGAATTAACAGTGGATGGCTCTGATACCATGTTGAACTTAATAATCACAAACTTGTGATTGAAAATATTTTCTCTCTTCTGTTGCT
The DNA here is from genome assembly GCA_034768845.1 of Heliamphora exappendiculata. Taxonomy (NCBI): domain Eukaryota; kingdom Viridiplantae; phylum Streptophyta; class Magnoliopsida; order Ericales; family Sarraceniaceae; genus Heliamphora; species Heliamphora exappendiculata. Next base: position 4,288 of record JAOTRH010030077.1, on the reverse strand, counting down.
ATTTTGAGAAATAGCATTTGTATTTATAAATATCAAAGAAAATGGATACAAAGAAGATTAGATACAAATATTTAAATATTTAAATATAAATCCAATTATCCTAATAAAATGTGATGAGTTTAAAAAGATTATTCTATAAATTAATCTTTTGATTTGAATTTTTAGCTTTTTAATTATTTGCTTTTTTTTGCCAAATGGGTCCTTTTAGCTTTTTTGCACTTTTATCCAAAATGTCTAAAAAACTTGGTAGCCAATTAGGGGCAATTTGACTTATTGTTTATTTTATCTTATTTTGTCTTTTTAAAAAAATTTTATATTTTAGTTAAAGATTTTATTTTTTAACCTGTCCCAATGACAAGAGTTCTAACAAATTCAATACAATTATTTAGTACTTTTGTAGCGGAAATATCTTAAATAAAAAATATGAGAAATGATTTTAACACCTTTTTAATTAGTTAAACTAGAAGAAATTACACAAATAATATGCATGATTATTGATGCTATTAAAGAAAAAAAATTAGAAAAGTGGGTAATGTGGGGTTCTATTTTTTCTTTTCTTTTGTCCTTTATTTGATCTTGTAATTAAGGGAATAACATAAAAAAAATTATAAGAATATTATTAGTTGTTTGGTAATTTTGAAAATCAAAAGTGTGAGTAGACTTTAATTTTGAATACTTATAATAGCATTTGCAAATCAAAAGTGTGAAGAGGCTTCAATTTTAGTTTATACCAAAAAAGTATTTTCTGTTATAATAGTATAGATATAATTCATACTATGTCTTTAGCTAAAATTAAAGAAATGCACTACATTTTCTATTCTTTATTTTTCTGTCCAAATATTTAAAAAGACATTTTTGTAATTTTACTTAATAAAAATAAAGTGAGTGTGTAACTGGGGAGTGCCAAAATTATTTCCTAAAAATATTAATTTATTTTTGTTAATTAAATAAAAAAAATAGAATTACTTACTTAATTTATATAAATATTTTTTATTTGTCTAAAATATTTTGTCAAAAATATTTTCTTGTGATTTTTTTGTAAATTTTTTTGTTTTTTTTGAAATTCTTTATTTTTTTTTGTTCTAAAGTTTTTATTTTTTTAATTTGTCACGATAAAATGAATTTAAAAGTACAACTGTGCATGCTAGAATTGAAAAAGATTCACTAAAAAGGAAAAAAAACTTAAAGAAACTTATTTTTGTCTTATATAAACCTTTTTTCATTTTTTGATTAATTTTTTTACTTTTTTAGTTTTTCATAATGAATGAAATCTAAAAAGTATTATTATTTAAAATAATGTAAACAATATTCACGACAGGAAAGAAATATAGCCATATAAAAAAGCTATTCCACATGGTGCCTTAGTTCTAAATCTTTTAAAATTATATAAATTTGTCTTTTAATTTTTTTTAAGAAATTTAATATTTATCTTCAAAGAAATTACGATGGTATTTGTCATTACATCATATTGTTAGTCATTTCACTGAAAAGTGCTTTATTCTAAAAGAGTTGCTAATAAACCTTGCGATAAATGGAATAATCATACTGGAATTCAATGAGGTCGTAGAGTTCAACCATATAACTGCACTTGCTAAACACGGCTCGAAAAAAGGCATTTTGCCTCGAAGGTTTTTTGCATCGACTAGTTTGCTAACGCAAAAAGTACCTTTTGCCTCAATCTTTTTTGCGTCGGATATTTCCTGATGCAAAATGTTTTTTTTTTTAGATAGCAGCCATAACCGATGCAAATAACTGAATAGCCAACGTAAAAGACTTTTTCTTTTTAGACGGCAAATTAGCGGTTGCAAAAAACGTTGGTCGCAAAAAACCTGTTTTGCATCGACGTGTCCCCCGTCGCAAAAACATATAAACCAAACCAGGTCGTTTCATTGATCTCAAAACAAAAACTATGTAGTTTTAGTTAGGTGGGAAACTAATATGCCCTAGGCTCCCAAAACTTGTTATTTGTCTCTCTCCCATTACAATCGCAGCTACTATACTCCACACCTAAACCCAAACCCTACTATAACTCTCTCTCTCTCTCTCTCTCTGCCCTCTCCTTTCAATCTGCGCCACCGTCGCATAACCGTTCTTGCCGCTATTGCATCTCTTTGTCGTTGCACCATCGCTGTGTCTTCTTTCTATCGCGCCTCTCCTTGCACCACTGCCGCATCTTTTCACAGCCATCGAGTCTTCACATGTTGTCGCACTGGTATGTTAAAGAATCTATTATAATTTTTAGGTGTGTTTTACGCAGATGAATGGATTACTTTGCAATTGAGTTTATACATATATTACTGAAATCATTTGCTTTTTTTTTCTCAAACACGATGTGCAACTCCCACATTAGAACTTCGCAGAGTAAATTAAAAGAACTTGGAGTTAATCTAGGAATGGGAATATTCAGGAGAGGAAAAAGTGAGAATGCCTTTCGATATTTTGTTAAATGGTTAGGAATCACCAGTCACTGATATCTCACTATCTCATTGTAGTGAAATGATTATTGGGATAGATATAGATCTAGAACCAGATTAGGATACTACCATTAACATGCCAAACAAGCATGTGGGTAATGGTGCACAAGGTTCAGATTCTGCACGTCGCATTATTGCTAATACATAAACGCAGTTAATGCCTCTTCGTAGTGGGAGAGTTGTTCGTCAACCTGATCGGTATATGTTCTTAGAACAGTTTTTGACAGGATCCCAGTAGAATTGGATACCGAATCCTATAACTATAATGAAACACTCTAGGACAAAGATGCAAATCTTTGACAAAAAGTTATGAATTCTAAGATGAAATCTATGTATTCCAATCAAGTTTAGGAACTTGTAAAACTACCCGAATAGATGAAATCCATTGGATGCAAGTGGATCTACAAGAGGAAGAGAGGAGTAGACAGGAAGGTGAAAATCTTTAAATTTAGGTTTGTTGCAAAATGGTTCACTCAGAAAGAAGATATCGATTATAAGGAAATCTTTTTGTCGATAGTCATGCTTAAACCTATCCGAATTCTTTTATCTATTGCGGCTCATTTTAATTATGAAATTTAACAAATTGATGTCAAAATAACTTTTCTTAATGAAAGTCTTAAGAAGTGTATTTATATGATATAATCATATGATTTCATAGCAAAGAGTTAGGAGCACATGTTGTGCAGGCTTAAGAAATCTATTTATAGACTTAAATAGGCATCTGGATCTTGAAATTCTCAATTTGATCATGTTACGACCCATTGTCATATATGACGTCCGTGACCGACCAATGAGTCAAAACCCACTAAAGATCTCTTTTCTTAACTTTTCATATTCTCATTTTAAATTTTATTAACTAAATTTTTTTTATAAATAAAGTATTTATTAAAAGAATTCACTTTTAATAAAACAAATGTACTCATAGAGCAACTAATAGTATTAAAGTGCAACAATATTGAAATGTAGTTCCAAATACTTATTACAAAAATTTTAAATGCAGTATTGACATAAATAGAAAAATTAGACATGAATTAAATTTTCTTATTTCAACAGCTGACTTCTTCACATAATCATGCATCACCTGAAATATTTCAACGTTCATTAGCACAACTAGTGTAAATTCAATTATATCTGAATTCTTAATTATTATACAGTGTTAGAATGATATATACATTAAACGGTTAACCAAATTTTGGTAATGAGCGACCCCACATTTTATACATTGGACATGTTCATTCCTTATAGCCACCTGGCCGAGGCCCCTACCCTAATTGCCTCACCTCGCTAGTACACTTATCGTCCCTCAGTAGTTAGGACGCCGTTTAACCCATCATTCTTTCATGCACTATTTTCATTAGTTTCTATTTTTCATCATTTTGTTTTTTTATTTTTATCATTCATTTTCATTATTTAACAATGTAACATATCAGGCACTCACGTGAAATAAAAACTAGTTCAGATATCAGAAACTCACTTAATCTAGCAGAAAATTTGATTCAATTTGTTCAAAAAATTCCAAATCTAGAACAAATACAATAAATACTAGTTTTAGAAAAGTTAACATTTCTTACTTTATATTTCTAATTTAACTTGAATTATTGTAAACACTCTTTTTTTTAAACTAACTAAAACTCATAATATTTAATTTATTCTATTTTTTTTTCTAACTTTCTAAACTTTAACTTTATTTTATTTTCTAATTTAATCATCATCTCTTTTTAGAAATTTATCAAAATTATAATTTTTATATTAAAAGGAGATTAAATATCAAAACCATGAGAAAATACTTGTTTTTAGTAAAATTCTTTATTGGA
>JAOTRH010030066.1:0-21174 GCA_034768845.1 Heliamphora exappendiculata | reverse complement strand
TTAGACAAGCATTTAATACTAAATGTAAAGATGCATAAAAATGCTATGTTAAAAGAAAACTTACTTAATAAAGAAAAAAATAGTTATATGAAAAAGAGAAATTACCTTTAAAGGTGAAAACTAGTTTAAATAATTTTTTATGATTTTTGAGTTTAATAAAAAAAACAGAAAATAGAAAACAAAAGTTAACAGAAGAAAATTAGATTAATTCTATTTAAGGAACTTTTAAACTAACATTAAAGAGAGAGTAAAGAAAATATAGCATTAGCATTAAAGAAAATAAAATGAATGATAAAGGAAGATAAAATGTTATAGAAAAGAAAAGGAAGATAAAATGAAAATCAGAACATTACACTAAGATTACAAGAAAGAAATGAAAAAGAAAAGGCTAATGCATTGAAAGAAAATTATATTAAGTTAAAAGAAATAAAACATGAAAAAGAAAAAAGAAAGTAAATGCTAAAAAAATTACATTACTATTAAATGAAACCTATGAATTAAAATGGAGTATTTAATGGTACAAGAAAATAAAATAAAATAAAATGCTAATAAACGAAAATTAGGCTAATTAAAGGAAAATGAATGTAATTAATGCTAAAACATTAAATTAAGAGAAAAATAGAAGAAACAAAGTACTAATAAAGAAATAACATTAATAGAAAATTAGCGGTTAAATAGATGTAATATTGACAATTACAACCATTTTTACGTAAGTGCTTTGATTATAACTATTAACAATATTATCAAATTATAATTGCTAGAGATATATTAGCACTATTTTAATGAAGACAATGTGCTTAGTGTGAGAGTGTACACTAAAAAATTAAAACAACTAAATTAAATGAAGCAATGTAAATGATAAATAAGATTAACTATGTAATAAGAAAGAATATATGAATTGAGATTAAATATAACTCGATCACCCCAAAAAAGAGAGAATAGGGTTAGAAAGACCGGGGATCCAAGCGAGATACCTGGATTGCTTAAGAATCCTCAAATTAGGGGAATATGCTTTGATGTGCCAATTCTCGGGTGGTGATCCGAGCAAGGTAGGCTTCAATGTAGGTATTGGAGGTTCAGGACTCGGTATTTCAGCAGGACTTCGGCGTTGGGACTCGGGATCGCTCGATGTATCGGCAATCTCTCCAACTCAAATTTCGTATTAAAAACGTACGCTGGGGTACGGTATTTATAGAATTCCTCAACCAATGAGGTGTTGCCTCGTTTTGGGACACATCAGGCCATTTGAAGTTGGTAGTCGCCACAATTCAAATTGGCGGTCGCCATGTTTTTGGAAGTTTCCACAAATTTCTATGGCGGTCGCCACTATGGAAGGTGGCGGTCGCCATTTTTGGCTAGGATTTCTACAAAGTTCTATAGCGAGCGCCATGATGAGAGTTGGCGGTTGCCTTACTTGGGTAGCAAGTTTTAATGGTTCGTCGAAATTTCATTGGTTTGAAGGTTTCGGGTTCAAATACCGGGCTTGGATCACTTTTCGATGATCGTACGGAGGCACTAATTCACCTGTTTTTATCATTGGATTCACCTAAGATTGGGTGGGGTCAAATTGGGGTGTCTACACTTACCCAGTAATGCTGAAGAACTCGGCGAAGAATGGGATGAATTAGCAACCAAACTCCTCCTTCCACCATGGCTACGAGTGGAAGGGAGAGCTTTTTCCAATTCCCTTCTCGGGAATTACCAAGATTTACCAGGGTGATGCCAACATCATATGGGACGTTATATCAACGCTGAAATTCGTGCATTATCGCCAGCGTTGATACTAACTTATTGAGTTTGCCCATAATGAAAAAAGAGAGAGAGGGAGATAGAGAATAAATAGGGTAAAATGCCAAGCCAAAAGAGTAAACCCGCCTCAAGGCGAATGAAAGGGCAGCAAAAATAAGAAGCTTACTTAAGAAAACGAGTCCTGAAGTTTGCAAAAATGATCACCTGAATTTGAGAAGCCCTTCGTCGAAATCTAGGATTAGCTCACCAGAAATCGCAGAGAAAGAAGGGAGAAGACACAAAACAAATGGTGAAAAAAGACAGAAATGATGGGCTGATTCGTTTTCATACACATCGCTTTAAACGACGGGCGCATTCAATGCACCGTACGTTTGAAATGATGCGAGGGTTACCGATGTGACACCTGTCACCTCCCCCACGTGCCAATCAGAGCACGCTACGTCGTTAAAAATGGGACTCGAGGCCAGCCATCATTTATGGTGGGATGTTAGGGGATCAGAACGCCTGAACTGCCACCCAAAGTACCAAGTAAAAATTCCTGAACAAGAGAGCACCTCTCGGGATGCCAACACAAAAACACATATCCCGAACAAGAACAGTTCGGGGAAAGATGTTTGCCGAACAAGCAGAAAGCAAAAAGCTCTGATTGCCCACTCGGCTCTCCAATTAAGAAGAAGCCAGAGCTAGGGGCAGTTCGAGAAGGATAAAATTACGGGCTTAGAGCCTAGCCCAAGACGGACAAGTCCAAGACTTGTCTCAAAAGACTAGACAATTAAGTGCTAGGCCCAAGTCGGCCCCAGACAAACCAGATAATTCAAAGAGATTCCATTCTTGATACAAATTATTTGGGAATGAAGAATTTAGTATCCTAAAGCAATTCTGATTGCCGCTAGATAAGGAAAAATCTCAGAAAAAGATGAAAGGCAGAGTCCTAGGAGGACTTAACCTCACTAGTTCTTGATCCCTATATAAAGAAAAGTACTCTTTACCCATAGGTATGCAATTTTGAATTTAGTTCTTGACTAGAAACCTCCAAGAGAGAAATTTAATTTGAACGTCGGAGTGCTTCACAATAAAACCAAGTCGAAGAGCACTAATGGTGTTCTTTGTCTTGCAGGAGTTCGACAACATCACTAGCAGCCTTCAGTAAGTTCGGCAACTAGGAGTTCGATCCATATTCTGTTGGGGTCATCATATTTGAACCGACTTGTTTGATTTTAATTGTATCATTCAGTTTACAACACGCACAATATGGTAGTATCAATATCAATAAAATATTGGGTATTGTTTTGACATCGCAATAAAATATTATATATATTTTATTTTAATATATTATTTAACATTAGATAATTCAATATAATATAGATACTCATCTAACATAATATTTTAATTAACTAGTTTAAATTAATTTTTAATTTTATTATTTATAATGAGATAGCTACTTAATAGCAATATAAATTTAATATTTTATATTATTTTACAATAAGTTAATATTGACGAATTTTAAAGCACTCTTTTTGTGCTATATTTGAATATTAAATTATAGAATAAAAATAAGAAGAAACACAAAATATGTAAAAATATTTTTTTAAAAAAAATATTTATGAATTGGTACTTACTCGATAATATTCGGTATCAATTGACACAAATCAGTATTGTCTTATACAATTGGTGTAAATTAATACAGGTCGATATTTTAAACAGTTCAAAATTAAGTAAATAATATATTAATTTTATTTCAAAACATTATAGGCTTGTTTGTTTGAAGAGATTTGAGAATGAGGGATTGGACTAATAGGTAAGGCTGATCCATTATTATTATTTTGTTCCCTTGATATTATAAGTTCCACATTTGTATTGTGGGACTATAGTCCAGTACATAAAGAATTGTTAATTTTTCATTTATGATATCATTAGTGTCAGATTCTGAATTGTCTTCTAATTTTTTTAACAGTTAAAAATAACTCTATAATTTTTATTTTATTTTTTATACCAATTTAACTAAATATGAACAAATTTTTTTACTATATATCATCAATATTTCTTAATATATTAAAAAGCAGATGACACTTCCAGTATTATTAATTTCTTTTATTTTATGGAATTCTATATGAAATAAGGGCCTACTTGTTGGGAAAAGATAGGGAGAGGGACTGAATTTAATGTCCCATGGTGGCAGCATATCCCATGTTTGGGGAAAACAATTTGTATTGGATTTAATATCCATTTGGGTGCTATATTCTTGGATATAGTTTACCTAAGAAAGAGGATTATTATATATCATCCATGATAAAAAAACAAATACTATACTATCCTTAAATATTTGATTTATTATGATTTTTATTTTTTATTTTTTGTTTCCTCTCCTTTCTTCTTCTTAATTGTTTTTTTTTTTGCAATTATTTTTGATTTTTTCTCTTCCTCAATAATATTTTTAATCTTTAGGATAAATTGAGAATATATTTTAATTTCTATTTTTTTTGCTTCCTTTCGTTTCTTCTTCTTAATTATTTGTTTGTTGTTTTTTTCCAATTGTTTTTGACTTTTTCTCTTTTTCTCAATAATTTCGTTCTTTAAAATAAACAGATACTACTAAAAATATTTTCTCTATTGACTTTCTTTGACTTTGGTACGGGATATCTTTTTAAAGCTCTTTATTATTAATATACATATAAGAAAATATAAATTTATATGCTAGATTAAATGAGGGTAAATATGAAAATTAAGCACATAATCTTTTTATTCGCACATCAATATCCACATATATCCGATTATAAACAAGCACAGTATATAATATTCTCAAATAATATATATGTATAAAATTATAATCAAAATATTTTATATTTTATATCTACTTATACATTCAAAGATAAATCATTTTTTTTAGACAATCAAATAGATGCTTGTATAATTGAATTGATCATTATAGGTATTCGTGACTGATTCAATTCTAAGATCATCTCCAATGGTGGTGTTAAAAATAGTGTAATATGACAAAAAAAATGTAAAAGTGAAGACCCAAAATGGTGTGTTATGTTATTGTTAAGTTTATAATATATATGTGCTCAAATAGTGTAATTAGTATGTTGTTAACTTTTGTAATAAGAAATTTAAAAAATATATTTTTAAAAATATATTTTTAAAATAAATATTTTAAAAAACATATTTGCTCCAATTCCTCCGCCGTTCATCTCATTTTCATTACAAACCCTAAACCCTCCTCTCAAATTCATCGAAGGCTCGTCGTCTTTCCCACCGAACCACCGACAAAATCTTAAAACCAATCCCTCTCATCCTCGCCACCTCCGCCTTCTCCGCGCTCTTCCTCTACCATTGTTCTCGTCGCCTCCATCTCCGTTGTTGTCCTCGCCAAAATATGCTATTTGAGCTTTGTTGACTCCAGAATATGATATTTAAGCCTTATCAATCTCCTCCCTACTATTTTTATTAACTGTACCAAATGTAGTTAACAAAAATTAAGTGGGACATACTTTAACATAAAAGTTAGCCGTATGATTGGAGAAAAAAATAAAAAATCATTTAATTTAATTAACTGACTACAAATGAGGTAAAATGGCCATTAACTCCACCATTGGAGATGGCCTAAGCCGCGTCTCCCTAATTTCAAAATTTGGTGTGAATCTGTGTGTGCGCGTGTTCCCTGCATTGGCAATGGCGCTTCCATCGGCATTTCGCGAGAGGCTTGAGCAGATGGAGGAGACTAGAAACCAACGACTCTCTCTCCTACAGGTCCCTTATCTTCTCTCTAAAACACTCTTTTTACACTGTCCCAAAATTCCTAGATCCTAGCAATTATGCTCGCAGGCCGAGCGAGAAGTCCAAATCACCAAGTCTCAACTCTTATTGACGAAGCTCTCCGTGATCAGATCCATGGAGCAACGCTGCTTGAAACTAGATCAGAAGATCGCTTCTCAACAATTTACGGTCTCGTGTCTCAAATCCGAAATTGATACGCTCGATTCCAAGTACGATTACAATCTACAACAAATTAGGTACATTTCATCAGTCCATTCCTCTCTCTCTCTCCCCCCTTCTCTCTATTGCTCTCTATTTCTGTGTGTATATGTGAATTTGGATGAAGAGACAAAGAGTGAAGAAGAAAACAGAGAGTGCATATTTAGCATCCGTCAAAAAACTTGAGTGTTACATCTACAAAGGCTATCTTTTTATATACAAAAGGGAGAGACATGTTAGTAAATGAGAAGAGGAGAAAGTCTTCTACAAATGGCGATGACGGCTTGATACCGTGATGACTGCTCGATAGAGGATTATGATGACGCTCACATATATGCTGACATTGGCCCTGTTTGGGCAAATTGCTTATTTTCTTATTGTGAAATCAGCATAAATATAAATAATCAAGTACATTTGGGATTATTGGCTTTTAAGTAGCTTAAATGTGAGATATATTTGTTTGGGGGAAAAATTACTTATTGACTTATTTGCAAATATTTGTAAAATTACATTAATGCTCACATTACCAACCAATTCAATTACCACAGCAACTTCAGCACATGCGTTGTGTAGTATGAATTTTACCGACGATTAGCAAACGTCACTGAATTGCATAATACACACTGTGTCATATGTATTTGCAAGTTGAAAAACAAAACAAAAGTTCGTTTTGCCTAAGGTTGCTGATTACAAATAACTTGCCTAAAACAAAATTAAGTTCAGGAACTGCTGCATAACCCTAGCTGCTGAAAAAGCTCTTGCGCGCATAAGACCGATCGATCGGTCTTGATTGCCTTGCAGCATCTCTGCTCTGCATTGCTGATTTTTGTTTGTAAATCAAAACACTCATGCAACTCATTTAAATAGAACCTTCCAAAGATCAAGATATTCATTACATAGAAACTATAATATTGAATTTGTCATAGATTTGCCAAACAAGGTAAAACGTCGTTAGGAAAATTTTTAACAATCTTCCTCTTTAGCAATTTTATAACAAACCATCAACAAACATAAAACATCTACGATTACCAACTGCAAACCAGTAACCAATCAATCCACAATTTCTAGCAATTCCAATCAATCCACAATAATATCTAGCAATCACAAATTACAATTCAAATCACATTTAAACAGTCTCAACCCAAAACATTCAAGGCTCAATAGCAATATCAATATATATCTAGCAATATTATAAAACATCCAATGTCTCAACAATGATTCTCCCCCTTTTGGCACTGAATTGTCTAACTCAAAAAAATTTTGTATAGAAGATGTATTTAACAATTGATGCATCCAAAACTGTAGTTAACCATTGATCCATTCAAAAACAATACCAATCCACATGAGTATCCCATCCAAACAAGGTGTCTAACAGTTAAGTTTCCTATTGGGCTACCAAAAATCAAAGTGCTACTCAAATTGTGCATACAAGCAGAAAATGAACAGAGAATCTAAGGAGGGGGAAAGCGAGGATAAAAATAGGAGTGAAACTCATTTTTCTCTTGCCACATCTCATTTTGTGCCCTAATCATATTACAAACATCAGCTTGAAGTAGGCTCAGCTCCTCATCCACGTGCTCCAGACGACCAGAAAGATCCTCTCCCTCTGGAAGATCGGTGTCTAGATCAAGTCCCAGCTCATCCTCAACATCACCAACTGCTCCGTCTCTTGATGTACCTGCCTCCGTGTGGGATTTGGGAATGTGGGATGCACTCTGTTTGACACTAGTTTTGGTGATGGGTTTAGACAAAAAATTAAGTTCATTAGGATGCAATCCCGAGTCGAATTCCAGAACATTGATAGAGCGAAGAAAGCGGGTTATTAGGTAACGGAATGGCAACCCGAACGTAGACTTACTCCTAGCTATCCAAACTATGACACGGAAAATCAAAATGCTGACATCAACCTTCTTCTGGTTAGCGATGGCCCACAGAAGATAGCCATGCTGTTGAGAGATTTTGGAGGAATGACCTTTGGGATCGATATTGGCCCAAATGATGAGATTCAGGAGACAATACATTGGAGTGAGATCTCGTTGAGGAATAAGAATCCCAGCCACCCAAGGTCGGGGAGACCCACTCAAATCAGTAGCATTAGGCTCGTAGTCAAAAGTATGGAAGGGAAAGTAATGAGGACGGGGAAAGTCAAGTTCAACTGGTCGATCTTCCAGACCAAGCCAGGAGGCGACAAGGTCAGGAGTAAGAGTAAAATCGACACCCCGTACATGACTGAAAAATGTGTCAGTACCATTCTCGTTTTCAATCAAGGAGTTGTAGAACTCCCGAACAAGAGTGAGATTGACCGATTGAATGGGATCGAATGTCGAAAGACTTTTTCAGGTAAGGGTAATGAAGGAGTCGATGACAGAACTGTTGGGAAAGTCATGAAGGATCACATTCCGTTCCAATTTGATTCGACGTTTAGCAAAAGATTGTTGAAATTGTTTAAATGAAGCCTTGTTCCTAAAGCGACGCTCAAGATCACCTACATTCCCCGACCAAGTGGATTTAGCCCTATGTTTGGGTGCCATGGATTGAACTTAGGTCTAGATTGATCAAATCGAAAAACAAGGCAAACCCCGTTGATTCAACCACATCCCACGACAACACCAAACCCGAAATTGCAAGGTAAGAATAGGGACACAAGATGAGAGGAGGGTGAAACGAAAAAAAAAGAATGGGGGAAAACCGAATGAGGGATATAACCACACACATCAACCACATCCACATGATAAACACGAGGAGGACAAAGAGAGAAAACACACACAAAAAAAAACGAGATACATATTAATTATATAGATGAATAAGGAATTGGGGGAATTAAAGGAAGCTCTTTATCACAACTAAATGATGAATAAGGAATTGGGGGATAAAGAAACAGAAAATAGAGTCCAAATTAAGCATAAGATGGCTGATCTTGGGACGAAGGAACAAGAGACCGATTCCGTAAACGGGGAGAATTTCAGCCAAAATCATAATTTTTTCAATTCTTCTTCGTTCTTTCATTGCCTAGTCTGGCTTTGTACTTTATCTCAAGATTGATTTTTCGTTTCTGGTGTGATCAACGAGAAGAGTATCAAAGGGTGTCAATTGATTCTGTGGTCAAAGATGCGAGAAGAAGTTCTAAAAAAATTAATTGACTGCCTCTTCAAGAATTGGGACCCAGGTGGATTTCATTCATTTTGGGAAGATTTGTCCACGATCGAGAAATCATTTCCAGAATTTCAGCCATGAGGACAAGGCTGGTTTGAAGAGAGCAGAAATGATAGGAATTCAGTAGTTTAAAAGTCTGTTAGTGGTTAATTAGGTTCGCTGGGGAAAGACAAGCAAAAAAGAGGGATAGGTTGTTAGGGAAGTTCGCTTATAAAAGAGGGAAATGGGGGAGTCAAGAGATATAGAAAAATGTACTGAAGTTACTTTCAATAAAAGTTCTATTTTTTTCAAAAATTAGGATCTTCTTTTTTAGCCAGAATCATAACATATAGATACAAAACAAACAAAAACGCAAACAAAGAAAAAAAATATCAAAAAGAAACGCATGAGAGGAAGAAAAAAGGAACTTGCTAAGCTTTGGAAGAGGCAATCCACAAACAAGCGAAACCCTAGCTGGGAGAGGAACCACACGAGCTAAAGAGAGAAGTGGAGAAAATCGAATGAAAAGACAGAACCCTAAGCGCCGCTTCAAAACCCCCAAAATTGCACAGACCGATCGATTCGTTGAAAGATCGATCGATCGGTCTCGGTACTTTGTACAGAGGACTGAGATACAGAGAGGGGCAAAAAATCGCTCGATAGATTGATGGTGACACACCTGTGCAACAGTGCTGAGAAACCGATAGGGGAATTTGACCGCTTAATAGATTGATCGATCGGTTTATCGAACAGTCTTACACCTATGCAACAGAGCTAAGAAACTGAAAGGGGGATTTAACCGCTCGATAGACCGATTGATCGGTCTATTGAGCGGTCTTACACCTGTGCAACAAATTTGAGAAACCGAGAGGAGGATTTGCCGCTCGATAGACCGATTGATCGGTCTATGGAGCGGTCTTATACCTGTGCAACAGATCTGAGAAACCGAGAGGAGGATTTGACCGATCGGTCTCGAACAACAACATAGGGCTAAGACCATTGGTGAGAGAGACTGACTTAAAAAGAAAGAAAAACTCACGCACAAACATGAAAATCCTTTTGTTAATACAGAGAGGAAACATCTAAGCTCATTTTACAACGAACACAATGAATGTATAAAAAATATTACAATCACAAAAGACGAATTGTACAAAGTGGGAACTACAATCAAAACCTGTTTGTTGCCAACACATGAAAAATACTTAAATTGTTCCATATATGAAAAAATGTCGACGTAATGGCACAACAAACACAATATAAACAAGTTACATCCTGCCTCGTGCATGGTCGCGCTGTAGAGTGGTTGTAATTCGCTTACGCACGTTTGCCATCACTTGATCCTCGTCGTTTGGTTACCCATCATCCTCAAGTATTTCATTTGTGTCTGCCATGTCATGGAACTCATACTCGTTGTCCACCTGAACCACTGCAAATGTTGCGTCATTATCACTATTCCTCTGTATGAAGTCATGAATTGTCATTGATGCCCCAACGAGTCAGCATTGCTATTTGAAGTTTACTTCTTGCATATTATCCAAGAAGTCCCATTGTTACTTCCAAATGCCAAATGCTCACTCGATGCAGCTATGCAATGGTGAGTGCGCTCTGTTGAGCCGTTCATTTGCATTTCTTGGTTCACTCCCTCGCCGAAATACTTCAAGGTGATAATGACTCCTGCAGTATGGTGGTAAATACCCAACACAATTAGGGTACCCCGCATCTACAAGGTAATATTTTCCTATTTCATTGACAACACAAAAGGCAAAATAAGTCAAAGTCACAAAATAAGGCAACAAAATTAAGGATATATTATTATTATTTTCGTTGTACCAACATCAATACCTAATACTTCATGTTCATAATTCCGGGAGTCGCGTAATGTAATAACAACGAAATATTTATTTTACCTGGTTCAGGATGCAAGAAGTTCATGCTCGGATTGTTTATGACCATGTTGAAGACCCGAGCATCATGCATGCTTCCCTCGTACCCGCATGACATGAATGTAAAGCATAAGTCAAAGTCACCGCAATAATGTTTTGCGTGTGACAACCTTTGCGCAAGAAAAACAAATCTCCCATTGGACCAGGCACATAGGCAAACACGTGAGTACCATCGATTGCGCCTATACAATCTTGCCATTTATACAAATACATATACATTTGTTAATTGTACATTGAAAATGGAACAAATTAACCACTTTTGTTCAACAATAGCTAATACATGATAGAAAGTTAGATATATGCATCACATAAGTCCATCTACACATACATATGCTTATACAAACAACATGAATACAAATAACAACATCTACATATAGCTGAAAATGTTTACCTTAAACGGTTGATACATTTATCTCTGGAACAAATATGAGTGTTGCTCATGTTAGGACCGTGTCGGTTGAATCTGATCGACTTGAAAGCACCGTAATGCCTTCAAAACTTTCTTTCACTGTCTGGATATGGTCTCACCACTATGCTGGTATCGTCGTCGGTTGTTCTCACCACGTAGCACCCATATGAAAATGGAAAGACTTTCTTTCGCTAATATTGCACCACGACGGCCTGTTGTAAATTCATTCTCTTCTTCTAATAACGCAGCCAACTTCAAGAAGACAACTTTAGGCATTGACATATTCTCCTTGAAGACTTTGTCTTGTCCTTCAAGTAGTTCGTTCACCCACTCAACCCCAGATAGAATCGATGTGCGGCTCGAAGCCCGGTTCATATATAAGTCTGTATACTTCACCAATACACTATGCCCCTCCATGACTACATTGCATCGGTGTTCGTGTGCTTTCTTTGCGCATTTGTTAAGTATGTCCATGAGATTGGTTGACGTTCTTGCTCCATGACTGGTCGACCAAGTGCATCGACCATTGGTTAAGAACAAACCATCACAAATATACTTCTCCATTGGTTGTCGAAGTAGTTCACTGTAACTTGTCAATAAAACCTATGACCGCAAACCTCAGACCAATTCAAATTACAAGTATCACTTTTAAGGAATGCAGTTATAGATAAGCATCGTATATCCATGGCTGCACTATGAATGTGAAATTGATCAAATATGCAAGCACAACTTGTACATATCTGAACAATCCCCATCTCAATCAACTGTTATAATTGAACAATCACAATTGCAAATCCAGAATAATAGTTAAGAACAACTATTAAGAACAGCTAAACAATAACACATACATAGTAATTACTCGTACACAACAGAATAAAAGCAAAATTAATGTTTCTATTAAAAGCACGACATCTGATGTGACCTAAGAAAAAAAAATCACAAGCCAGCTGCACATTGCACACAGCCATAAAAAATATGGCACAAACGATCTCAAGTCAACCAAAGCTACATAAGTACTAGTACATACTACTATGTTCCCATAAGTACGATATTAACATTCTACAGACCATATGACGAACCATAAAAGTTTGGGGATACATGAATCAACATATGAAACTTCACATTGGAGGTGGGGGAAAATAGCCAAAAGGGTTTTGCAATTGCGCTCTTTCTTCATTGTGGCTGCGCTTCTTACGTTCTAACCACTCGCGGCGATGTACATGTATTGGAAGATGCATGAACACATTTCGGCTTTCCTTCATAACTTTCCCGATAGTCCTGTCATCAACTCCTTCACTGCCCTTAACTGGAAAAGTCTTTTGACATTTGATCCCACTCAATTGGTCAATCTCACTCTTGTTCGGGAGTTCTACAACTCCTTGACTGAAAACGAGAATGGTATTGACAAATTTTTCAGTCATGTATGGGGTGTCGATTTTACTTACTCCTGACCTTGTCGACTCTTGGCTTGGTCTGGAGGATCGATCGGTTGATCCTAGACTTTCCCCGTCCTCATTACTTTCCCTTGCATACTTTTGACTACGGGCCTAGTGCTATTGCTTTGTGTGGGTCTCCCCGACCTTGGGTGGTTAGGCTTCTCATTCCTCAATGAGATCTCACTCCAATAGATAGACTCCTAGATCTCATCGTTTGCACCAATATCGATCCCAAAGGTCATTCCTCCGAAATCTCCCAACATCAGGCTATCTTCTGTTGGCCATTGCTAACTGGAAGAAGGTTGATGTCAACCTTTTGATTTTTCGTGCCATAGTTCGGATAGTTGGGGGTAAGTCTACCTTCGGGTTGCCATTCGGTTACCTAATCACCTGCTTTTTTCGCTCTATCAATGTTTCGGAATTCTACTCGAGATTGCATCCTGATGAACTTAAATTTTTGTTTAAACCCATCACGAAATCAGTGTCAAACCGAGTGCATCCTACGTTCCCAAATCCCACACAGAGGCAGGTACATCAAGAGACGGAGCAGCTGGTGATGCTCAGGATGAGCTGGGACTTGATCCAGACATCAATCTTTCTGAGGCAGAGGATCTTTCTGGTTGTTTAGAGTGGGTGGAGGAGTTGAGCCTACTTCGAGCTGATGTCCGTGATATGATCAGGGCACAACACGAGATGTGGCAAGAGCAAAAGGAGTTCTACTCCTATTTTTATTCTCGCTTTCCCCCTCAGATTCTTTGTTCATTTTCTACTTGTATGTACAGTTTGAGTAGCACTTTGGTTTTTGGTAGCTCGTTGGGAAACTTAACTGTTAGACACCTTGCTTGGATGGATACTCATGTGGATTGGTATTGTTTTTGGATGGATCAATGGTTAACTACAGTTTTGGATGCATCAATTGTTAATACATCTTCTATGAAATTTTTGTTTGAGTTGGACAATTCAGTGCCAAAAGGGGGAGAATCATTGTTGAGACATTGGATGTTTTATGATATTGCTAGATATATATTGATATTGCTATTGAGCCTTGAATGTTTTGGGTTGAGACTTGAATGTTTGAATGTGATTTGAATTGTAATTTGTGATTGGAATTGCTAGATATTATTGTGGATTGATTAGAATTGCTAGAAATTTTGGATTGATTGGTTGTTGGTTTGCAGTTAATCATGGATGTTTTATGCTTGTTGGAGGTTTGTCATAGAATTACCAAATGAGGAGATTGTTAGGAACTTTCCTAATGACGTTTTACCTTCTTTGGTAAATCTATGACAAATTCAATGTTATAGTTTCTATGATATGAATATCTTGATCTTTGGTAGGATCTGTTTAAATGAGTTGCAGGAGTGCTTTGATTTACCAACAAAAATCAGTAATGCAGAGCAGAAATGCTGCGAGGCAGTCAAGACCGCTCGATTGGTGTGTAGACTGATCGATCGGTTTTATGCGCACAAAAGCTTTTTCAGCAGCTAGGGTTATGCAGTAGTGCGTGGACTTAATTTTGTTTTAGGCAAGTTATTTGTAATCAGTGACCTTGGGCAAAACAAATTTTTGTTTCGTTTTTTAACTTGCAAATACATACAACACAGTGTGTATTATGCTCTTCAGTAAAAGTCATACTACACAAGTGACGCATGGGTTGAAGTTGCTGTGGCAATTGGATTGGTTGGTAATGTGGGCATTACTGTAATTTTAAAAATATAAACCAATAAGCAAAATTTTCCCCAAACATATGTATCTCACATTTAAGCCACTTAAAAGCCAATTATTCCAAACGTACTTGCTTATTTATATTTGTGCTTATTTCACAATAAGCAAATAAGCAATTTGCCTAAGCGGGGCCTAAGTAATGAAATCATCCAGGTGGATTTGGCTTTGGTGAAAATGTTAGCAATATGATCAGATGAAGAAGCATGAACAAGTCGAGTTAGTCCCCTGAGCAACATGGTGTCACACAAAGTGTCAATTAATGCTAATGTTTTGGTGCGATCATGAAATATATTGTGAGCAATTTGAATAGCAATCCAATCCACACACGATTGAGTGGTGGTGATAAATGGATAACTCGATATCTTCAAGTAGCCAATGTAGCCAGAGAAGTTCTTGAGTGGTATCAGCCGGGGCACGATCCTCAACTTGGGTGCTAGACTTGGCTTTCACAATTTGGCTCTTACTGTGCCTTGAGATGAGTGAATCACCGAGAAAGAAGCAAAAAACTTGTAGTAGAACGACGATATGTGGGATCACAAACCCGATCAGCATTGAAGTAAGCACACAATTTCAGTGAAGGTCAGGCAAAATAATGGACACTATGAAACTGTAAAAGTGTATTTTCGGTTATTTTGTGCGCTAAAGGGTAATTTAGTCTTTTAAGGCTAATTAGTGTTTAAGTTTTGCTTTATATATATATATATATATTTTGTAACTCTATCTTTAGTGGTTAAGTCTTTTGATTATTGTAATAATAGTTTTACTCTTTCATCTTCTATTTTGCTAACATGGAATCAGAGCAAAGCTAACCCTAACTATTGCAGTCATCGTCGACGACTTGTTAGCTGTCCAACGAAACCCTAGATACACCTCTGCATCTCCAACCCCAGCGACCAATTTGTATTTGATCCCTTTGCGACCATCACCGCAGTCCCCTCACCTCATTTCTACAGCGCCGATCATTTCGCGACCTATTTGCGAATCTAGCGCCGCCGCAGCCACCGTCGTAACCCTAGCACCGTCGCAACCTAGCGATGTTGTCATAACCCTAGCGCCGCATTATATTTGTCAAACTCTAGCCTTTCGTCAAACCCTCGCATCGAACCCTTGCATCAAACCCTAGATCTATGGCTGTCATCCCTCATCCCTCTACCGCCAACCGTCGATCGCCAAACATCTACTGCCGACCTCTTTTCTTGCAACGCCAACAGTTGACGAGTCCGATTGCCGACCTCCTGAGCAGCAGCGACCAAAAAGAGGTTTTCGAACCTTTATTTTGCACCTTCGACCACCGGCAACTTCGCCGAACTCTTCCATCAACGCCGGTGACCTCGTTGAACTCTTCCATCAACGCTGGCGACCTCATTGGACTCCTCCATCAACGCTGACAACCTATTTTTCTGTCAGAGAGTGGTTTCTGTCGTAGAATATCCCTAGCATCCTAAACTCCTTGTTGGCATTTAGTATCTGTTAGTTCTTTGTTTTGGTTTCGGCCCCTATTCAGTGCGCAACAGATTTCGTCCCTTTGGTTCGGGTTATTTTGGCCCTTGGTTTGCATGCAAAATGCTTTTGGCTTGTGATATTCTGACTCATCGCCGCAAGATTTTGATACTTCTGCTTTCATGGTCATATAGCAAGCTATTAGTATGAAGTCACCACTATTGAATATAGTAGCAAGGAAAGCTTTCTTTATTGAATTTAGCATTGCGCATGGGATTTATTAGTATTGGGCATGAGTTTTTGGTTCATGAATTTGGATATGATCTTTTCACAAGTTTGCCATGCGATTTGGATTTTCTCACCTTTCAGTGGTGCTCCACTTTCTATAGTGCAATATCTGCTTGAGCAGTTTCAGACAATGCAGGTATTCTTTGGGCTCCAATCTCATGTGTATGCTATGACTATGTTCTCTTCAAGTTTGCATAGTTCTTATCTTATCGGTATTTCCCCCACCACTTGGATATTTAATTCATTTCTTCTCATCATATGACACCTGATTTGTTCAGTCTTAGTCATTGTACTTCTCCCTCTTTTCCAATTGTTATTTCTACTGCCCATGGTGCTTCTATGCAAGTTGTTTCTATTGGCTATGTTATTACTTCTTCCTCCTCTTTATCATCAATACCTAATGTTTTCTATGTGTCACAATTGACTATTAGTTTATTATCTATTAGTCAGCTTTCTGATTTTGGTTTTGACGTTTTGTTCTTTTCCTCAGGTTTTGTTGTTCAGGATTGGGCGTCCCAAAAACTGGTTGGGAACATACGTAGGATTGGTGATTTATATGTGTTGGAAAGTGCATCTCCTATTGGATTCCTCCTATGCGGCTTTATCTTCTTTTTCTTTAGATCAGTATTGACATTCTAGGTTAGGTCATCTGTCTAGTGAACGTTTAAAACTGCTAGTTCAGTCTGGTTGCTTGGGTAAGGCGTTTTCTAGTGACATTTCTGAATGTAGTAGTTGTAAACTTGCAAAAATATCAGCGATACCCTTTCCTAAAAGTACTTTGCTGTCTACATCTCACTTTTCTAATTTTCATACTAATGTGTAGAGTCTTTCTCCTATTGCAACAAAAGGCGAGTTAGTGTATTATGTTTCATTTATTGATGATTATAGTTGGTTTTCTTGAATGTATTTGATGACTCACAAATCTAATTTCTTTCGAGTTTATCGCACATTTCACTCCATGGTTCACACCCAATTCTCTACAACAATCCAGACCCTTTGTTCTGATTTGGGGGGAGAATTTTTCTAACAGAATTCACTGATTTTTTAGCTCCATATGGCACTACTTATCAATCTTCATGTTCTGATACGCCTGCACAAAATGGTAGAGTTGAAAGAAAACATTGGCACATCCTTGACACAACTTGTTTCTTTCTTCTTTCCTCATTTGTCCCCGCCACGTTCTCGGGAGAAGCAGTTCTTTTTGCAATGTATCTTTTTAATCGCATGCTTACACTTCTTTTTGTCCTTTCTTCTTATGAAAATGGGTACCCAATTACTTTTTGTTATGTGTTTTTGGTTGTGGTTGTTTTGCCATTCTTCCTAAAAGAGTGTAATAAACTTTGTGCTCGTTCTGATCTTTGTATCTTCTTGGGATATGGTGTTCAACAAAAAGGATATCAGTATTATGATCTTATTTTTAAATGCCTTTATGTCTCTCGTCATGTTGTGTATCTTGAGCATCTCTCTGATTTTACTCTAACATCCAACTATAATTGTGTTCCCAAAGAGGATTTAATTGTTATTGATCCTTTCCCAAATGATGTGCCTTCCAACCAGTTTACTTGCACCTTGCGTTTTTGAACTTCTTTCTCAGTCTCATCCTTCTATTGTTTTGTCTCTCCCATTAGTCTATTCTCGTAGGTTGCCTCTTCCTTCTCAACACATATCAACTAGTCCTAACACAGTTCCCTCTATCTCTGTGGATCCTAAACCCCCTGAACGACGCTATCCTTTGCGTGCTCATATCTTGCCGGTAAGACTTGTTTTTCTAATACATGCTTTTTCTTTTTTTTTTATCTATTATTCATGTTTACTTTGAGCTTTAATCCTATAAAGAAGTATGTACTGATCCTGATCCCCCTGAACGACGCTATCATTTGCGTGCTCGTACCCTGCTGGTGAAACTTGTTTTTATAATACATACTTTTCGTCTTCTTATCATGCATTTTTATCAACTATTCATGCTTACTTTGAACTTCAGTCCTATAAAGAAGTATGCACTCATCTAAATTGGATCAATGCTATGCAAGAAGAATTAGCTGCTCTCTAGAAGACCTATGCTTGGTTCCATTGCTTGCCGATAAAAATATTATTGGATGTAAGTGGGTTTACAAAGTTAAAACTCGTTCTGATGGTTTTTTGGAGTATTATAAGGCCCGGTTAGTTGCTAAGGGTTTTTTTTAGGAATATGGGATTGATTATGAGAAAACTTTTGCACCTGTGGCTATGATGACTACAGTCCGTATTTTGATTTATGTTATTGCCATTCGTCAGTTGGCTCTTTTCCGGCTAGATGTCAAGAATGCATTTCTTAATGGGCATCATAACGAGGAAGTTTATATGTACCCTCGTCCGAGACTCCCTCATCCTCCTGATGTTGTTTGTCGTCTTCAGCGTTTCGTTTTATGGTTTGAAGCAGCCCCTTCGTGCTTGGTATGAGCATTTTTAATCTTCTGTTACTCAGATTGGTTTCACTCCTAGTTTTCACGATTCTGCACTTTTTCTTCGGCACACTTCTAATGGGTCCTCTTCGATACTTTCTTGGTATAGAGGTTGTTTTTTCACCTAAAAGCTATCTCTTATTTTAGTCAATATGTGAATGAGGTAATCCACCATGCTCATCTCATTGATGATAAGATCGTGGATACTCCTATTGAGTTGTATGCCAAGTTCTCTCCTTATGATGGTGTTTTTGTTAAAGATTTCACTGTTTATCAAGAATTAGTTGGGTGTTTGGTATACTCGTCCTGATATTGCGTACTTCGTCCATGTGATCAGTCAGTTT
This sequence comes from Heliamphora exappendiculata, assembly GCA_034768845.1. Taxonomy (NCBI): domain Eukaryota; kingdom Viridiplantae; phylum Streptophyta; class Magnoliopsida; order Ericales; family Sarraceniaceae; genus Heliamphora; species Heliamphora exappendiculata. The sequence goes on along the minus strand of JAOTRH010030066.1, from coordinate 2,292 downwards.
GTCTCTACTCCTCACTCCAGTTATTGCGCTGCTTTTCTTTGTATTTTGCGCTATGTTCGTGGTACTATTTTTCAGAGTTTATTATTATTTTCTTTATTGCCTTTGACTCTTGCTGATGCTAATGCTAATGTTGGTTGGGATCGTGACGTGTCTGTTCGCAAGTTTACTACTAGTTTTTGTGTCTTTATTGGTGACTCTCTCATTTATTGGAATAGCAAGAAATAGTTTTTCATTGCTCGTTCTACTACTAAAGCTGAATATCGTGCTATAACTCGTGCTACTGCTAAAATTGTTTGGCTTAAATGACTACTCACTAATTTGGGTGTTTCTTTCTCTTCTCCTACCTCTCTCTACTGTGATAACAAGAGTTCCATTCAGATCGCTTGCAACTATGTCTTTTATGAGTGTACAAAGCATATAGAGATTGACTATCATTTTGTTCTTCGGCATCTTCAAATTGGTACTATGATCTACCTTTCGTCTTGTTATTACAGCTTATCGATTTCTTTACCAAAATCCATACTTCGGCTCGATTCGATTTTTACTTGACAAACTCTTACTGCTCACTGGGCTCATGTCTTGAGTTTGAAGGGGGGTGTAAAAGTGTATTTTCGGTTATTTTGTTATTTTGTTAGCTAAAGGGTAATTTAGTCTTTTAAGGCTAATTGGAGTTTAAATTTTACTTTATATATATATTTTGTAATTTTGTCTTTAGTAGTTTAGCCTTTTGTTTATTGCAATAATAGTTTTACTCTTTCATCTATTTTGCTAACAAAAACAAAGGTGCCCTTGATATAGTGAAGAATGCGTAGTATTGTAGCATGACAAGTGGATCGAAGGGTAGATAATAATTAACTAATGAGATGGATTACATGACCGATATCTAGACGATTAATAGTGAAGTAGACTAGGCCACCGAACGTTAGGTTCAAGAGGAGTGAAGGCAGTCTCGCTATTAGTGATACTAGCACGAGTGAGAAGGACAAAGGCATACTTAGCTTGAGAGAGATAATATTTAGAATTGGAGAAGATTTCAAAGCCCAAGAAATAGTTGAGGACTAGATCTAGGGGTGTACGTAGTAGGGGAGTGCACGGGTTGAGTTGGGACGGGTGGAAGAAAAATTTTCAACCAACCTACCTTTGGTGGGTGACTATTTTTTCAACCCACCACCAACCCACTAATCATCAAAACTAACGGGTTGGGTGATGTTTTTTGGCGGTTTCAACCCGCAGCTTAAGGGGTCTAGCAGGTTGAAAAATTATAAAGTTTTGAATTTTTTTAAAATTAATTTTTAAAAAATAAAAAACTTATTGTAATTTTTAAAAAAAAATCACATTTAACACGTCAACCAAAAAACTAATTACAAATATCATTAATTATTCAATAATAATAATAATAGTAATAACATAATTAAATATTTCTAACAATAATATTTACAATGTATGCTTATTGAAAAAAATATTCATAATACATAACGTAGTGATTAAAATTATAAATATTTTAATTTGTTCCTTATAAATTATAAAAAAATATATAAATGTAAATATGTATATGAGATTGAAATTCATTGTTTGTAGAAATGTAATAACTAATATATACTATAAGCGAGTTGGGTTGATGGCGGGTTGAAGAAATATAAACCCGCAATCGACACACCCTTCTTAATTTTTTCATTCAATCCACCCAATGCAATCCACTTACTCACACAACCTGGGTGAGTTGGGTTGGGTTGGGTTGGGTTGGCAGGTTGTGAATTGGTGGGTTATTTGCACACTTCTAGTACACGGGTTGGATTGGAGTGGATGGAGAGAAAATTTTCAATCATTCCACCTTTAGCGGGTTTGGTTGGTACACTTCCTCATCACTCTTGTCCTAGATTAGATCATCAAAGAGTAACTCAACAAAAAGATTGAGGAAAAGGAAGTATTAGGCATAGAGGGTAGATAGAGGAAAATATCTTGTGTTCGTAGAAGATAACATGTTAAGGATAAACGAACACATTTATAAGAGGGGTCCCAACACCTATAACCTTTATGTTTTGTTACACATCCCAAGAAACAGTAGAGATGAGCTCGAGGCTCTATCTGCTGGAGGCAAAACTATCAAGATTATTGTTTTTGCAAACGATTTTCGGTAAAAATTAACTTGACGGGCAAACGTCGAAACGGTCTCCAGATAAAATTTTTGACGTTTGAACGATCAAAAATAAAACCTGTGTAACCAAAGTTAATTTAGAAGAATACCTTTTGTCGATCGATTCTTCAACTACGATTTGATTCCGAGTTGAAGCT
>JAOTRH010030045.1:0-21177 GCA_034768845.1 Heliamphora exappendiculata | reverse complement strand
TTTTTCATCCTTCAAACTATGCATATCATCCTAATAGATATCATGCCATAGTTAAGGAAAAGCTGTAAATAAAATAGGAAGCTCCACTCAGGCCACACAACCGAGGAGAAAAGATGTAAATGAAATCCTATGTACCGACTCTATCGTACAGGCAAAGGTAACAACTATAGACTCCTGCCCATTACCCTAGTCCTGAACCACTGAAGGCCTGTTAGCTAATGACAAGTTCTATACGGAGCTACAACAGCAACGCCATTCACAGAGGCAACCGATTTCTTTACGGACTTCCCTGGCCGATGGGAATGCACCCAAATCACACACTTGTTTCTTTACGATTTGCCACGACCGATGGACAAAACATTACCAAACCACATTTACGGGTATTAACCCGAGGGACCGTAGCGAACCCACTCGGCGCACGTTTTTGGACTTACACTAAGGAGCAATAGAAGCCCAACTCAAATCACACTCTATCACGGTACAACTATGGATAACATTTAAAAACCCACCGTGGCTCAACTACGAAACCCATAAAATAGTTTATACACCACATGTATATAAGAGATCCATCAAAATGGAGATCTAAAATCATTTCCAACAAAACGTGTAAAAATGTGAGACTCAACCCCGCAGATTAGCTTCAAACCTCCAAAAAGATGTTTTTCACCCGATTTCACAAAAGATCTTGTTTCCAAATCTCCTTTTTAAAAACTACGGATACCACGTACCCGAAACATGCATACAACCGAGAAAATGCGTAAAAACTCACTTTTACCCAAAAACTACAATTTAAGACATGTAAACAACATTTCATGCATTTTTACCTGGTGAAAGCAAGTATAACTACATATAACACCCTCATAACAATAGTAGGTCTAGAATCCTACCTCGGAGAGTCAAAAACTCGACGTCTCAAAACTGAACGGCATCAGAACGAGAATCCAATCGGATGGATGCGGAGCCCTCGACCCTGACAGCAAGGATTCACAAAGGAATCAACAACAAACCAAGCCCCGGGCCCTCAAAGCTAGAGAGAAGGCAGAGAGAATGGAAAGAAAAAGCTTTTTCAAACATTCTAGCCCTTGGAACTACTTATAAACACGCCAAAAAGGCAGTTCAGTCGACTGAAGAGGCCACTTCAGTCGATTAAAGCTTCTCAAAAAACGTAAACCACCACAGTTCAGTCGACCAAACCCAAGAAAAACACTTCAGTCGATCGAACTCAGCTGCCCAGTCGATCGAACCCCCTTACTTTTTTTGGTCTCGGGTTTGTGAAGCAAAACATGGTTTTTAGTCCAAAGGCAAGCCAAACGAGCCTCTACCAAACCCCGAAAAGCGTATAACACACTTATACATGATGTTCTACAACTTTAAAACATAAACCATGCATTGATGCTATAATATATACTGGAATAAAAGCATCACGTATATAAATAACTCAAAAGATAAGGGTCAGGGTCTCACAGCTCTCCACCCTTAAGAAATTTCACCTTGAAATTCTCAACAAAGTCACGAGGTAAACAGGTCTGGATATCTAGCACGCATCCCAGACTCGAGCTCCCATGTCGCTTCCTCGACCCTGTGATTATGCCATAGGACCTTGACATAAGCAATTGTTCTACCCTGCAACACCTGCTCCTTTGTATCAAGAATCCTCACTGGACGCTCCTCGTAAGTGGCATCCTCATCAATCTGCAGCTCAGCCTAATCTAGCACATGTGAAGGATAAGGCTCATACCTCTGAAGCATAGAAACATGAAACACGTTATGCACATATGCTAACTGAGGTGGCAAGGCCAAACGATAGGCAACCTCTCCAATCCTGTCAATGATCTCAAATGGTCCAATGAAGCGTAGTGATAGCTTCCCGCTATGACCAAACCTCATCAAACCTCTATGTGGCGAGACCTTCAGAAACACATGATCCCCCACTGTAAACTCCAAAGGTCGCCTCCTCTGATCTGTATAACTTTTATGGCGGCTCTGCGCTGTCAGTAGGCGCTGGCGAATCACATCAACCTTCTCTGTCGTCTCTCGCACCATGTCGGGTCCCAAGACTGTGGTCTCTCCCACATCTGTCCAACACACGGGTGACCTACACGGTCTACCATACAAAGCCTCATGCGGTGCCATTCCAATACTGAACTGATAGTTGTTGTTGTATGCAAACTTTGCTAACGGTAGATGATCCTCCCACGAACCTCTGAAATCAATGACACAAGACCTCAGCATATCCTCCAGAATCTGTATAGTCCTCTCTAACTAGCCATCCGTCTGGGGGTGAAAAGAAGTACTGAACATCAAGTTCGTCCCCAAGGCCTCCTGTAGACCCTGCCAAAAGCGCGATGTGAAGCGCGGGTCTCGGTCAGAAATAATAGATACTGGCACTCCATGCAATCTGACTACCTCCCTGATGTACAAGCTACTCAGTCGTTCCACCGAATCCCTCACTCGGATGGGGAGAAATTGTGCTGACTTTGTCAACCTATCAACCACAACCCACACGGCGTCGTGTCCCCTAGGTGACCGAGGAAGTCCTGACACAAAGTCCATCATGACATGCTCCCACTTCCACTCTGATATAGGAAACGACTAGAGTAATCCTGCCGGTCTCTGGTGTTCTACCTTTACCTGCTGACAGGTGAGGCATCGAGAAACAAACTGGATCACATCTCGCTTCATCCATGTCCAGTAGAACTGACGACGCAAGTCATGGTACATCTTCATGCCTTCAGGATGCACAGCAAGACGAGAATGATGAAACTCGTGTAGAAGATCAACTCGGCATGACTCTGGCATGAACAACCTACCTACCAACCTCAGACTCTGATCAGAACCCACAGTCCATCCTACTGTATCCTCGCCACTAGCAATGCGATCTCATATCATCTGAGCCTCTTGATCCATCTACTGTGCCTCTAGTACACGTGCTATCAACGCTGGTCGAGTAACTACAGAAAATAAGGTGGCACCCGTCGCGATCTCCCTGAGGCACAAATCAAACTCCCCAACATCTGTAAGCATGCCCCATTCACGTTTAGCCACAAAAGCTAACAACCCATGAGACTTCCTACTGAGCGTGTTTGCCACAACATTAGCCTTCCCTGGATGGTATTGCAAGTCAAAATCGTAATCCTCTAATAACTTCATCCATCGGCGTTGGTGCAAGTTCAGGTCCTTCTGTGAAAACAAGTATTTTAAGCTCTAGTGATCGGGGAAAACCTCGAAATGTTCACTATACTGATAGTGACGCCATGTCTTCAAAGCGAAGACCACGACTGCCAACTCCAAGTCATGTGGAAGATAGTTCCGCTCGTGCGTCTTTAACTACCGGGAACCGTAGGCTACAACCTTACCCTCCTGCATCAGAACACATCGGAGATCGTCATGTGATGCATCACAGTACACCGTATACCCCAAGCCTCGCTCTGGAATGATCAACACTGGCGGACTAGTCAACCTCATCTTTAGCTCCTGGAAAGCTGACTCACAGGACTCACTCCACAAAAACACAACTTCCTTCCCCGTCAGACTCGTCATCGGTGTAGCGAGTCTAGCAAAGTCCTTCATGAACCATCGATAGTAGCCGGCTAGACCCAGAAAACTACGTATCTCAAAGACACTCTTCGGTCGCTCCCAATCAGTCACAGCATCTATCTTCGATGAATCCACAGCTACCCCATCTGTCGACACCACGTGTCCCAAAAATCTCACCTTCGATATCCAAAATTTTCACTTTTCGTACTTCGCGTACAAGCGGTGCTCTCTCAAAGTCTGTAGTACGATCCGCAGGTGATCCTCGTGCACCTCTCTAGTAGGTGAATATATCATAATATCATCCACAAACACCACTACAAAACTATCCAGATAAGGATGGAAGATCCGGTTCATCAAACTCATGAACGTAGCAGGTGCATTTGTCAGACCGAACGGCATAACCAGAAACTCATAGTGACCATAGCGAGTCCGAAAGGTGGTCTTCGCTATGTCCTCATCCCTAATCCTCAACTGGTGGTATCCTGATCTCAAGTCAATCTTTGAGAAACAGCTCAAACCTTCAGCTGGTCAAACAAGTTATCTATCCTCGGCATCGGATACTTGTTCTTCACTATCACCTGGTTAAGCTTCCTATAATCGATACACAGACGCAAAGACCCATCCTTCTTCTTTGCGAAAAGAGCAGGAGCTCCCCACGGTGAAGTACTCAGACGTATAAACCCTCTGTCTAGCAACTCTTGTAACTGCACCTTGTGTTCACGCAACTCAGCGAAAGCGATAGGACGGTATAGATATGGGAGCAACTCTGGAAACTAGATCAATAGAGTACTCTACCTCCCGGCTCGATGGCAACTCAAACAGATCAACAGAAAAGACATCAGGATAGTCGCACACCACTTGAGGCAACTCTCCTTGATCCCCAACTACCTCATCCAACATAAGGGCTACAAAAAGGGAACCCAGGTTGCCCTAGTTCCACATAACACCTGGCATAGGCCTCAAACCCTCATCCCGGTCTCCCACAAAACAAAAGCAATCCCCACTGGGGTAGAAATCATCACCCTCCTTCAATCGCAATTGATGAAGGCATGATAGGTGGTCAGCCAGTCCATCCCTAGGATGACATCAAACGCGATCATGTCTAGGATAACAAGGTCGAACTCTATACAACGACCGGCGACCTTCAACACACAGGATCTACAGGCAAGACTCAACATCACATCCCCACTCACTGGGGTCTCCACGCTCATAGTACTACCCAACCAATCCATTTCCAACCCCAAAGCAGATGCAAAAGCAAATGATATGAATGAATGTGATGCTCCGGTGTCGATAAGAACACTAGCCCATGATCTGTAGACTAGGAAGGTACCTCTGATCATGGAGGTGGTAGCAGCAGCATCGGGCACGACCGGTGCTCTGGATGAACTATGATCTGTAAGAACATAAGCCCTGGCCAGTCCGTTGCGGCTCTGAACTGCCGACTGTCTACGTGACTGCACTGATGCACCCCCCTCCATAAATCTAAACGTCTGAGCTCTGGGCTGTGAATACATCTGTCTCCCCTGGCCTGATGGAACTGATGGTGCTCCCGCTGCACTCTGAATGCTCCCTCCTCGAGGACAGTTCCTCCAGATATGCCCAGACTACCCACACTCAAAACGGACTGGTGGCCCTCTCCCAGTTGCCTGTGACTGTGACTGAATCTGAACAGGTGCTGTACTCTGACACTCTAACGCATGATGCCCCGGCCACTGACATCTACGACAAATAATCTCCCTCTGAACTGACCTTCCCGTTCAGGCTACAGGAGGCGTGGATGCAGAAGACTATGGCTGATAAGACCCCACCGGATAAGAACTCAGACCAGATGTCCCCTGATGCTTGTCCCTGCGTCCCCGGGACGGTGCACGCCCTTCGTCCTGCTGACTCCTACTGTCCCTGTCTCTGTGTGTCTCATTCAGAGTGTCCTCCACTTTCATGGCGGTCTCCACTAACTCTTTAAAAACCTGCAGCCTCAGTGCTGCCACTCTGTCTCGAATAGTGGGCCTCAAACCCCTCTCGAACCGTTTCGCACAGAACTCGTCAATGGGTACGATCTCCTGTGCAAACCTGGATAGGCTAGTAAACTCAGTCTCATACTCAAGCATTGTCATCGTCCCCTGCATCAGAAACAAGAATTCCTCTCTATAGTGATTCCTCAGAGCCGCTGGAAAGTATTTCTCCAAAAATACCACTGTAGTCTTGGCGAACTTCCACCACATGTGATCACTCCCTCTCAACTGGAAGGCGGCACATATAACCCTCAGATCATCTTCCTCAATCTGAAGTGAGTCAAGAATCTTGGTAACCAGCTCCAGCCACTCAGTGGCAACCATAAGATTGGGATCCCCAGAAAAGATAGGAAGGTCCAGACGGCGAAACTCACGCATCGCAACTGTTGCCCTCAGCTCAGGTATGGTCTCTCTCCCCCTAGAGGCCTCAGCCAGTTATCGGATGGAGCCAACCATCTCATGCAACAGATCTCCCTCAACAATAGGTCCTTGGGGTGCATTAGCATCCCCAACATCTGGGACTAGAACGCTCCTTTGGCCAGAACCACGGCCACGGCCTCGATTTTGGCCTCGTCTTCCCCGCGTGGACATAACTCTATACGAAAGCAACATAACAGGATAAGAATCCATACAACATGCTATTGCTAATGTAAAAGACAGATAAACATGCAAACACATAACCACGTAGATCATGTCATCACATCTCACATACCGAGGAGAACCGACAAGAAGGACTCGTCCATCTGGATAACCTACTCAAATTCCTTGCTAGAAATCACGTCTGCGAAATGCATCTCTAACATGGCTCCCAAGTATGTGAATCCAAACACCCAAAGGCAAGACTAATCAATCCTAAGGTCCAACCTCCATACCCACGTATACACCACAAGCTATCATACTATGTTAGGAAAATGCAGTAAAGCATGCAATCAAGCACACATACATCCTCACAAGGTGTGTTCCCTCTTTCCCATGGCTCATAGGTATTCAAACCCAAAGCTCTGATATTAAGTTGTCACAGCCCAAACATCCATGTCACACGAAAGCCCACCAAAACACCCATTTAAGAAAATAGGTTTCACAGTTGATAATTAAAATGTACATCATTTGGATAAAAGATCCCCACAGTTCAACTCTCATAAATTGAAAACATGCATTCTCATACATGAATAAATATATCGCCTCAAGGTGTACAAAACCAGCCTTTAGAAATAGGCATCACATGTAAAAGTACATGTAGAAAATGGGAAAACTACAGTAAGTCTTCCATCACCTTTGCAACTAGGCCAACTCATCATGCTCACCTGGAAAGGTTTTACAGCAAAATCCCACACCGTGAGACGAAGCCCAATTAGAATATAGACAATAAAACTGTAAAGCAGGCTATCCAATTATATACACATGGGCTCAACCACGGGAGCCAAAAAGGTTTTCCTTCCAAAATCATGAGTTTTTCGTCAGACTATCATAAGTCTCAAAAAGTTTTTATCTCATAAAACCCTACATTTTTCATCCTTCAAACTATGCATATCATCCTAACAGATATCATGCCACAGTTAAGGGAAAGCTGTAAATAAAACAGTAAGCTCCACTCAGGCCACACAGCTGAGGAGAAAAGATGTAAATGAAATCCTATATACCGACTCTGTCGTACAAACAAAGGTAACAACTATACACTCCTGCCCACTACCTTAGTCCTGAACTACTAAAGGCCTGCTAGGTAATGACAAGTTCTATACGGAGTTACAACAACAACACCATTCACGGAGGCAACCGACTTCTTTACGAATTTCCTTGACCGATGGGAAAGCACCCAAATCAAACACTTGTTTCTTTATGGTTTACCACAACCGATGGATGAAACATAACCAAACCACATTTACGGGGATTCACCCAAGGGATCGTAGCAAACCCACTCTGCGCACATTTTTGGACTTACACCAAGGAGCAATAGAAGCCCAACTCAAATCACACTCTATCATGGTACATCTATGGATAACATTTAAAAACCCACCGTAGCTCAACTACGAAACCCATAAAACAGTTTATACACCACATGTATAAAAGAGATCCATCAAAATGGAGATCTAAAACCATTTCCAACAAAACGTGTAAAAATGTGAGACTCAACCCCTCGGGTTAGCTCCAAACCTCCAAAAAGACGTTTTTCACCCGATTTCACAAAACACCTCATTTTCAAATCTCTTTTTTGAAAACTCCGGATACCACGTACTCAAAACATGAATACAATCGAGAAAAGGCGTAAAACCCCACTTTTACCCAAAAACCACGGTTTAAGACATGTAAACAACATTTCATGCATTTCTACCCGGTAAAAGCAAGTATAAGTGCATATAACACCTTCATAATAGTAGTAGGTCTAGAATCCTACCCCTGAGAGTCAAAAACTCGATGTCTCAAATCTGAACGGCGTAAGAACGAGAATCCGACCGGATGGATGTGGAGCCCTCGACCCCGATAGCAAGGATTCACAAAGGAATCAACAACAAACCAAGTCCTGGGTTGTCAAAGCTAGAGAGAAGGCAGAGAGAATGGAAAGAAAAAGCTTTTCCAAACATTCCAGCCCCTGAAACTACTTATAAGCAAGCCAAAAACGTAGTTCAGTCGACTGAAGAGGCCACTTCAGTCGACTGAAGCTCGTCAAAAAACGTGAACCGCCACAGTTTAGTCAACCGAACTCAGCAGCCCAGTCGATCGAACTCCCTTACTATTTTTGGTCTCGGGTTTATGAAGCAAAACATGCATCGATGCGGTCTTTACCAAACCCCAAAAGGCGTATAACACACTTATATATGTTGTTTTACAACTTTAAAACATAAACCATGCATCGATGCTATCATATATACTGGAATAAAAGCATCACGTATATAAACAACTCAAAAGATAAGGGTCAGGATTTCACAAATACTAACCCAATCATTTGATTCTTTGCGGTCTTTCACCGCTAGACAATCACTTGCCCTAATATGCAATTCTTCGCGGTCTTTCACCGTTGGACTGTCACTCGAACATGCCCTAATATGCAATTTTTCACGATTTTTCACCGTCAGACAGTCACTAAGACATGCCCTAATATGCAATTCTTCGCGGTCTTTCACCGTTGGACAGTCACTAGGACGTGCCCTAATATGCAATATACACCATGTGATCCAACAGATATACGTACGTAGATAGCCATATACTGAGCATCCACTTCTATATATGCATATATAAATGTCGCCAGGATAAACCCACACCTCAACCAAGCATTTAGATTTTTGCTTAAAGCAAACCCCAGTTTTCCCCTTTTTAAATCAAATCATTCACATCATAACCCGACTCCAACCGTTAAACCGAGTTCATCTCACCAATACCCAACCCACACAAGGAGTTAAATGCATTAACGATTATCCAATATGAACATGATTTATAACAATTCAACACATTCTCAAACACGAGTCCAACCCAACCTTGGTTCCTCTTGCCAACACACACAACACATATAAGGTAAATCATCTATTAATATTGTTAGTTCCATTAATCTCACATATCCTTAAATTCATAGATTTTATTCAAAGTTCTCAACCCAACGATACAGCATTTTTGTCAATCCCAAATATTTATTAAGTTAACATATCTATGAAGTAAATCGAGTTCCAATTTCTCAAAAATCCAATCAATTTCACCATACAGGACCACTGACCCCAAAACCCCCAAATTTACCTTGAGTTTGACAATAACCAAATTTTGACTTTCCCAAAACAAAAATTAAAGATTCCCACAATCCAAAGTTTACCAAATCATTCATCAATTTCATCATTTAAACCCAACAACTCCAACTCGAATAAACCCAAACTTTTCAAATCACATATTTATTGAGTTCCAACAACACTATTAAGGTTGAACCGTCCCACATCACTTAAAAACAAAAGATTTAACTTACTTTAATACCAAACCCTAACCTAGGGTTTCTAAAACATACATTTTCATTCTTTTCATGTATATAAACGCAAATGTTCAACTCATATCAAACAATACTTCAAGAATAGTGATAGATCCTACCTTTTAGACATTCCACCAACATGAATCGAACCTCTAGGGAGCTCCAAACTCGTAAAACCTCAATCGCACAGCTACAGAGAAGCTCCCAGCACACATCCATGCTCTCCAACGGTTGCTCACGCAGAGGAATGGCAATAAAACTACCCCAATAGGACAAGGAAGGCTCCATGGATCTTCAAGACCTAAACCTAGGTCACATACTCTGGTTTTAGAGAGAGATAAAAAAAGAAAGAATGAGAATGAAATGTTAAAACCCGCAACTTATAAGCTGCTCGCCGACAATCCACTCGAGCGGACCCACCACCGTTCGAGTGGTCCCCACAAGCCCAAACTCTCTGCCACATGTTCGCTCAAGCGAGCTCCCCACCGCTTGAGCAGTCAGCGCTGGGTGAAGATACGAATAACATATGTATACATAAATCGAATGATGAGCCGAACACCTCAAGACTTACCTAAACAACTCACAATAAAGGTTCTCAAGCACCACCGGGCATACCATTATCGTTAACCATCATTATCATGATCAAATTTTAATTCTTTCAAAAAATTAACCACTTATCCATTTTTTGCCAAAAATATATATGATTTTACTAATCCTTACAAATAAAAAGGGTTCGGGTCCCTACACATTTGGCTCTGAAGATTTGGAATGGGTAATACCCTTACCCTTTCCTCCTTTTGTTCTAGGCAGCATGGTGAGAATCAAAAATTTAGAATGAGGATTTGATGATAGTGAGAAGAGGTATAAAGGATAATCAAGTAGGAGGAGTGTTGGAGGAGTAGGGTTTGAGAAGCAATATGTTGTATGTAGAGAAAAGGAGAGAAACTAAGAGTTTAAATAAGAGAAACTGAGAGTTAAAATGAATTTTAGTCGGCTAGGGTTTTAAATCTCGAACATTTAGTCGACTGAAGTAGGTAATTCTATAACACCCTGACCCTTCACATGGCAACGATATTATTTTTTTTGGGTAAAAATCCCTCACGATTTTATTCTTCAGGGGTCACCCATCGTTGCATTGCTCCCGCCTAAGCATGCTTAACTGTAGAGTTCTACTAGGGTCTCTACCACATGAGAAAAGGCCTCGTTGAATGTAAGGGTCCAAGATTTTTCTTTTATATCACAGGAACTCCCTCTCCCTTTCTGATGTAGGATACCAGGATATCACAATCCACCACCCTTAGGGCTGCACGTCCCCGTGCAGTAGTCTACCAGCTCCGGTAGCCTACCAGTCTTTATCGACCCACCCACTCAGTAGACCGCCCATATGTCACGCGAGATAGCAGGGGCTTACACTCGGAGGTGAGGAGAGTCGACTCTGATACCATCTGTAACACCTCGACCCTTCACATGGCAATGATATTGTCTGCTTTGAGTAAAAGCCCTCATGGTTTTGTTCCTCCCAGGGGGTCAACCATCCTTGCATTGCTCCCGCCCAAGCACACTTAACTGCGGAGTTCTGCTAGGGTCTCTACCACATGGAAAAAAGCCTCGTTGAATGTAAAGGTCTAAGATTGTTCCTTTATAGCCCAGGAACGCCCCCTCCATTTTCGATGTGGGATACCAAGATATCACAATCCACCCGCCTTAGGGCTGCACATCCCCATGTAGTCGCCTGCCAGCTCCGATGTGTTATCTTGGTATCTCACATCGGAAAGGGAGAGGGAGTTCCTGAGTTATAAAAGAAAGATCTTGGACCCTTACATTCAACGAGACCTTTTTCCAGGTGGTAGAAACCCTAGCAGAACTCCGCAGTTAAGCGTGCTTGGGCAGGAACAATGTAAGGATGGGTGACCCCCTAGGAAGAACAAAATCGTGAGGGCTTTTGCCCAAAACGGACAATATTGTTGCCAAATGAAGGGTCGGAATGTTACAAATGGTATCAGAGCCGACTCTCCTTATCGCCGACTCTGGGCCCATGCCGTCTCACGTGACACGTGGGCGGGCTACAGAGTAGGTAGGTCGATAAGGATTGGCAGGCTACCGGAGCTGGCAGGCTACTGCACGGGGACGTGCAGCCCTAAGGGGGTAGATTGTGATATCCTGGTATCTCACGTCGAAAAGGGAGAGAGTTTCTAGGCTATAAAAGAAAGATCTTAGACCATTACATTCAACGAGGCTTTTTTCCAGGTGGTAGAATCCCTAGCAGAACTCCGCAGTTAAGCATACTTGGGTAAGAGCAATGTAAGAATGGGTGACCCCCTGGGAAGAACAAAGCTGTGAGGGATTTTGCCTAAAGCGGACAATATTATTGCCATGTGAAGGGTCAAGGTGTTACAAATTCAATCAACTGAATTGCCTGAGAAAGAGTTCAGTCGACTAATCATAAGGACTGAGTCGATTAACATGGGAATTTGGGAAAAACTTGAATTCCAATAACCATTCAGTCGACTGAATGGGGTATTTTCGTCGATTGACTTTCCTTTGTTTGATTTCATGGTTCAATTTGTTTCACACAACTTGTCGATTATGCAATAAGCCCAATTCTCATCTTATTAGTATAAACCTATCCTTATTAAGTGGTTTTGTGAAAATATCAGCCCATTGTTCATTTGTGTACACGAATTAAAGATAAATGTCACCTTTTTGCACATGATCACGAAGAAAATTGTATCTTATCTCGATATGTTTAGTTCGTGAATGTAAGATAGGATTTTTTGAGATATTAATTGCACTTGTATTATCACATTTAATAAGCACATCATAGCTCAATTTAAAATCTTGAAATTGTTGTTTCATGTATAAGACTTGGGCACAACAACTATCGGCGACAACATATTCGGCTTCAGCGGTTGATAAGGCTGCGGAGTTTTGTTTCTTAGAAAACCAAGAAACAAGTGACTTCCGTAAGAAATGACAAGTACCACTAGTGCTTTTGCGATCGATTTTTCACTTGGAAAAATCTGCATCATAATAACTAACCATTTCAAAGGAAGCAGATTTTGGATACCATAACCCTATGTCTATTGTACCAATTAAATATCTTAAAATTCTTTTGACCGCAATTAGGTGTGATTCTTTTTGACATGCTTAAAATCTAGCACATATACACACACTAAACATTATATCCAATCTACTAGCGGTTAAATATAAAAGGCTACCGATCATACCTCAATAGAGCTTAGTGTCTACCGGTTTTTCTTGTTCGTCGATGTCAAGCTTTGTTGATGGACTCATAGGTGTTCTCAAAATTTTTCCATCTTCCATGTTGAATCGTTTGAGCAAGTCCCTTATGTGTTTTGATTGGCTCACAAATGTTCTATTTTTGGCTTGTTTGATTTGAAGTCTAAGGAAGAATGTGAGTTTGCCCATCATGCTCATTTCGAATTCCTTTTGCATTCACAGTGAGAACTCCTTGCACAAACTTTCGTTAGTAGCACCAAAAATAATATCATCAACATATATTTGAATAATGAGCATATCCTCATGGTTTGTTTTTATAAAAAATGTTGTGTCAATTTTGCCTCTTATAATGCCATTTTCTAGTAGGAAACTGCTTAATCTTTTATACCAAGCTCTATAAGCTTGCTTTAAACTATAAAATGCTTTGGATAATTTGAAAACATGATTGGGATAATGATAGTTATCAAAATCCAGCGGTTGTTCAACATAAACTTCTTCATTTATAAAGCCATTCAAAAAAGTACTTTTTACATCCATTTGATAGAGTTTGAAATTCTTATAGGATGCATATGCAAGTAACGTACGTATGGTTTCCATCCTAGCTATGGGTGCATAGGTTTCATCAAAATATATTCCTTCTTCTTTATTATAACCTTATGCAACTAACCTAACTTTGTTACGGACAACAATACCATTTTCATCCTTTTTATTTTTATAAATCTTTTTTGTTCCAATTATGGTATGATCTCTAGGTCTAGAAACTAAGTTCCACACTTTATTTCTTTCGAATTGATTAAGTTCTTGCATTTCTATTGTCCAAGAATCATCTTCTAATGCATCATTTATATTCTTTGGTTTTTCTTGAAATAAAAATGCAAGATGATTACTAATATTTTTGTAAGAAGATCGAGTAGTTACCCCTTATGATGGTTTGCCAATAATTTGATCCAAAGAGTGATCTTTTACAATCTTCCATTCTTTTCGCAACACTTCATGTTCCTCTTGGTCTTAATCATCGATATAAACTTCGATGTTTTTTTCCCTTATCTTCTTTGATTTGCAAATCGTCTAAGCCTTTGCTAATTTCTACATCATCACCATTAGAAAGCTTGGAAGAGAAAGGATTAGCTTCATCAAAACTAACATGAATGGATTCAACTAAAGTCATTGTTCTTTTGTTATAAACTCTATAAGCTTTACTATTAGTTGCATAACCAAAAAATATACCTTCATCCAATTTGGAATCGAATTTGCCTAAATCATCTTTTTCATTTAAGATAAAACATTTGCAATCAAAAACATGAAAATATGAAATGTTGGGCTTTCTTCCATTCCATAGTTCATAAGGAGTTTTGTTAAGATGAAGTCTTATGTAAACTCGATTCATTACATAACAAGCAGTGTTGACCGCTTCAGCCCAAAAATATTTAGGCAACTTGTGCTCATTTAACATAGTTTGAGCTATCTCTTGTAATGAACAATTTTTTCTCTCTACAACCCCATTTTCTTGAGGAGTTTGAGGAGCCAAAACATTATGAGAAATATCATTTTGATTACAAAAATTTTCAATCTCTTTATTTTTAAATTCTCCTCCTCTATCACTATAGATGTGTAAGATTGAATAGCCCTTTTCATTTTGAAGCTTTCTACAAAGTTTAGTAAATACAAGATATACATCATCTTTGGATGCAAGAAATAATACCCAAGTATATCTCAAAAAATCATCAACTATAACAAAATCGTATACTTTTCCACTATGAATTTGAACTTTCATAGCGGCCTACTTGCAAAAAAAATTAGTTTCTTTTTTAAACTCGTTTTGACTTACTTACCAAATTGGCAAACATTACAAACTTTGTCTTTAATAAATTTGGTTTTGGGCAAACCTTTCACTAAATCTTTCTTGACAGTTTAGATAGGAGATCCATACTAGCATAATCTAGCCTCCTATGCCAGAACTAACTTGTCTCATTTAGTACCGAAAAGAATTTCACATTTTGAGAATCTAATTTATCAAAATTTATGGTATAAATATTTTCAAACTGATTTGCAACAAATAAGACCTTATGATCGTCCTTATTTTCAACAATACAAGTATCATACTTAAATGTTACACTATATCCTTTATCACATAATTGACTTATGCTTAGGAAGTTATGCTTTAGACCATCAACAAATAAGACATTATCAATATGAAGAGAAGATTCTTTACCAACCTTACCTTCTCCAATGATTTTGCATTTACTATTGTCACGCCCTGAATCCCGGAGACTCGTGAACCGACCCCAAACCATTCCTCTTAAGGATTGTCATCTACGATTTTCATTCACCATAGAATTTGAGTTCCGATTATATGAAAAAATTCTTCAAACATCCATATTCTCCCGCATAACAAATTTAAAGCAAATGCTTGAAATCTTAAGAGTTCATTTACAGCCATAATAACTTTAATTACAATCTTTCCTTCAGGTTTATATACAAACATAATGCAAAAACATAAATAAACACAAAATTTTCCTTCTAGTCTTTCCCAAAGCGTCCCTTGCCCTGGTATCGTCCCTGGTCTTCAAAACCTGAAATGGTTTGGTAAACATATGTGAGCCGAAACTCATAAGATATAAATTAACTCAGATGTAATACATGATTTGTGAGGTATGATAGGTGCAACCAAAGAAAAATGTAAATTTTTACCAATTTATTATTCATTCACATGCACACACCCACGTACGCTAATTTGTTCCCATTTATCCTTTCATATTATCCAAACATCACCATTCCATTATCCAATTTTTCACAAAAATATTGTGTCACAATTTTATTACCCGATTTATCACAAAATCGTATCACAATTAATGAACCGATATCGGGTGCAGCTTATAGAAATCCCTCTCTATTAATTTTCAATAGGCTACGCAAAGCCATTGGGTAATAAATAGCTCTATAACTCACCACGATACAACACCACATTTCATGGGCTAACCCGTGATCATGTGGTCTCCATCTTGCGCAAGTTTTCGGTCTTTCACCGCGAACCCGCCAAGCCAATTTAATCCACATCAATTCATACGGTTCATTATTTGTTCAATTTCACAAAAATTTTGGGAGTCCAACCCACAACCAGTTCCTCTCCCAATTATTTCACACGTTATCATTTCAATTCCAATTTCAACTTTCTCGTTTCGTTGTCAAGTCACATTTGGTTTTAGTATTCAATCTCTCTTTTCAAATCAAATACATCATATTTCTTTCATTAATCTCATAATGCACCAATAACACAAAATTGAATTCCTCTAAAATCATGAAGTGTGAAGAAAATGAAATGCACCCATCATATGCATATACATGTATATACAAGTTAAAATCTATATTTTCTCTCTAAAGTTTGAACTCTTAAATGATAATCATGTCACTACATAGCCCACAATTTTCCAAACCCGTACTTGTTCTCAAGATCTTAGTCATATGTCAAAAATCTATTTTTATTGCAAACACCACCAATCGGTATGATACTAGCATTCCAACCCAAGTGTAGTGAGGTAGGTAAATCCATAGCCCAATGGATATGAAATTTGATAAAAAAAAATGTTTAATATTGATGAAAATATCCTTTTTAAAAGCATTTGACCAAAAACGGGTGAAAAATAGTTAAGAAAATTTTACATACCCTCACTATTTTAATTATCACTTTTTTCATAAAAAGAATTTTCTTGTCCGAGTAGTCTTGTTAGAAAGAGGACTTCTGGGACTTCGATTTGAGTACAAAAACAACCCTATTCAGAGTCCGGATGAGGGAGATATGATAAAATGAAGTTGGCCCTGCACAGTCAGTCTGCTCGAGCGGACGTCGGGCGCTCGAGCACGCAACTCTCTGCCAATTGAGCAATCAAGCGTGCTGTCGACCGAAAAAAATCCTAAAACTCTCTTGTTTTGAGTTTCTAGCTTCAAAACCCTTAACACTTCATCAAACATGTCTCAAATCTCAATTTCCACAATAAAAAAACATTAGATTCAAGTCTTATAAACCCTTTTAATGTAATAATTTTCCAAAATCATGGTTAATCCGTTCTTTAAAACCCCCATTTCCATCAAACCCAGTGCAATATACCCACAAACCTATCAATCTATCCATCATTCATGAAATCAACTCAATTTTTATGTATATACATAACATATCAACCCAAATCTTAACACACATATGAGAAAATCTAAATCCTACCTCGAATTTGCTCAAAAACTTGATATTACTCCAATTTCTCCCTCCTAGAGTTTGGATGTTGATAGATCTTGCTTTCTTGATGCTCCATCTCCCATCTCCTTGCTCCAAAGCCTGATTTCCATCCTTGCTTATTCCATGGTGGAGGGTTAGGGTTTAATGGTTGGGAGAATTTCTCTCATGAAGAAAGAGAAGGGAGAGAAGAGAAATGAAATTTTTGTTCTCACGTGACCTGGATATATGTATATATAATATATTCATCAAATATTCTCCAAAGTTCGAGAACTTTCTAAACTTATCTCAATAGCTCGCTCGAGCGGACACCCACCGCTCGAGCGGTGATCCCTGAACCTGAATTCCACGAATTTCTTTAAATTCAACCCGAACTTCCAACTTTGCTCATATTTAAATATTTCAAATTATTCATTAATCTAGCCATATCTTCCTTCACCACATATCACTAATTCAACCATTAACGAACAAAATTTTATAACATCTACGCCCAAAGTTAATTATGTCTCCTTACTTAATCGAGACCATAAAATCAAAAAATAAACACGTACTAGGTCGCTACAACTATTATCTCCAAAGGTTACATAGCCTCCATCTTTAGATTTTAAGTTTAAAAATTTTGTTTTGTCTCCCGTCATGTGCCTTGAACACCCACTACCCATGTACCATTTTTTTTTTAGAGGAGGTGGACTTCAAGCATACTTACAAAACAAATTAGGTGATTTTCTTTGGTACCCAGATCTTTTCAGGTCCTTTAGGATTAGTGTCTTTAATTTTTCAAACTAATTTTGTGATACTATTCTTTCTTTTCAATGGACAGCCAAATTTAATATGTCCATTTTTCTTACATAGAAAACAAATTGTATGTTCACAAATATTTCTTGAAGACAAGACTTGAAAATCTTTGGATTCTTTCGCAAACTAACTTTATAAGTTTTTCTTCTTTCTTATTTCTCTATTATAGCCAATGCCCTCTTTATTTAAGGACATTCTTTAAGCTCCCAAAAGTTTTTTAAAGATTTTTTTTCCATTTGTAAATAAATAATCTTAGAATAGTCATCTACTTTCTTTTTCAAATAACAAGAAGTATCATTTTCAAGTGCTTTTCCTTTCAATGTTTTTAGTTCTTTTCTCAACAATTCATTTTTCTTTTCTAATCAAAAAATATCATTTTTGAAAATTTTTATCACTTTATCAAATTTAACTTTATAAATAAGTTTTTCTCTTTCCAAAGACTGAACTTGAAAATCGTGATCTTTTTGAATAGTTGAAAGGGATTCCTTTAAATCGTTCAACACTTTGGATTAATTTTCAATTTCCTTAGAAAGTTTCTCATTTTTCTTTTTCACATTTATATTTCTTGTTCCTAATTTCAAGAATCTTTTATGCACGTTATATAATTCATCTTTAAATTCTTCATAAGATGGCATAGATTCATAAGTATGAGATTTATTACAAAAACTATATTTAAGTAAATTAGAATTGGGGTGAGAATTTATCTCCTCATCCATGCTAGCCTTCAAGCAAAAATTTGCTACTTCTTCATCGCTAGAACTCTCACTAGACTCGTTTGAGTCCGTGTCATCCCATGTTGTAGCTTTCATGGCATTTTTTTTCTTCTTTAGATCCTTTTTAAGAAAATGACATTTCAACTTGATGTGTCCCACTTTCTTACAATGTAGCAAGTAAGAGGATCTTTCTTATAATCTCTCTTGCTTGAATCACCCTTATCAAATCTCGTGCCACGAAATTTTCTTGCAAACATTTTATCTCTTTTGAAGAACTTTTTGAGTCTTCTAATAATGAGAGCCATATCATCATCATCGAGCTCTTCATTTTCTTCGTCGCTAAAAATTTCTTTTGAAGCTTATCTTCACTTTGTTTTGCTCATTGACTCTATCTTTGATCTTGAGTTCATACATCAAGCGAGATCCAATGAGTTCATCCAACGTTATTACTCTTAGATTTTTTGCTTCCGAAATAGCCGTCACCTTAGCTTTCCAAATGGGTGGTAAGGCCTTGAGTACTTTCCTTAACAATTCATAAGATTAGTAAGTTTTTCCAAGAGCATTGAGAGAATTGATTATATGAGTAAAATGAGTATACATACTAGAAATGGTTTCATTATCACTCATTTTAAAATCCTTCATATTCACTCATTAACCTATCGATTCTAGAATATTTAACATCTTGTGTACCTTCATATGTGATTTCTAATTTTTTCCATACCTTTTTAGCATTCCATAATACGATTATACTCATTAGCATCAAGAGCACAATAAAAAGTATTCATAGCACTAGAATTTATTTGATGTAATTTTATATCACTTTTATTTATTTCTTCTTTAAGTTTAGGAACCTCTTTTCCTTTAACGATTTTAGTAGGAATAAAATTACCTTGAACAATCACTATTCAAGCTCTCTAATCCATTGTTTGCATGAAAATTCTCATCCTTTGTTTTCAAAAGGTATAATTAACACCATAAAAGATTGGAGGTCTTGTTAAGGATTAACCCTCTCCAAAAGGGGTTACACTAATACTTGCCATAGATCTTTTCATAAAAACTTATCAGGTAAAAATGTGACCAAAGCTTTGACACCAGTTGTAAGTGTAATGTGATCCCAAGAGGGGGGATGAATTAGATATTTTTAAAAAAATCAAAATATTCAATTTAAAACATACAATATATTATCACTTGATCTTATGTGAATAAGTAAAGATTCAATCAAACATAAACATAAAGAGTTTGAAGAATAGAGAAAATGAAACTGAGATTTTTATAAGGTTTGATACACCGGCCTACGTCTTTGCCCCAAGCAATCCGCTCTGAGAATTTTCACTAATCTCTCCTTATAGGCGAAGATGCCTCTCTCCTTCCCCAGGCAGAGAAGCTTTTACACCAAGAGCGCACGAGCTCCTAAACCCAAGTGAATCCCCTCACTTAAACAAGGCTACAACCAAGTCTCAACAATAATTTGATGAAGAAAAGTGTATAAGAGTAGGCTCCTTTAATAAGCGAATGAGTACAACACTATAGCACACTAAATCACTCTCAAGAAATATATCACATGAAGCTTAAAGAGATTTTCTAAGTGTTTCTCTCAAATATGAACAAGAGTATGAAATTTGAATGCACAAGAATGAGTAATGAGAGAATATGAGATTAGAGAACTTCTTGGATGATTTAAGTTTTGATAATTGGGTCTTTTTATAGGCAAAAATTCGAGCTAGCCATTGAGGGTAAAAAGATATTTTAATAGCTCAAGTCAAACTAGCCGTTATAAAGTCAAATTTGACTTTCAGGCAAGGTCAGCGGACTGATATGGCTTGGTCAGTCGACTAAGGTGCTAAAATGAACGAACCCCAAATTCCAGTAGCTTCTTAGTCGACTGAGGGCTTCTTTTCAGTCAACTAAAATAACTGATTCAGTCGACGGAACCATGATGGCTCAGCTTTTTCAAATTCCAGTAGGTTTTAACTCGACTAATCTTAATGATCGGGTCAACTGAATCTTATTGGTTCAGCTTTCAACCCTTTTAGTTGACTAAGTATGTCCATTAGTTGAATGAAAACATGATTTTCATGAATTTTGGTATCTTCAAGTCACAAGTTAAATTTGTTAAAATGTTTTTCAATTTAAACTTAAGTTTGGTTACTTCAAGAAATATTTCAAATGACTTTAGATTTGTTTTATAAAATGTTTCTTAATTTAAAATCAACTAACTGGGCGGAAAAATGCCGAAACGGGTTCCAGATAAAATTTTTGACAACGAAATATTAAAATAAAATCCGTGCAACCAAAATTAAGTTAGAAGAATACCTTTTGTCGATCGATTCTTTAACTACGATTTGATTCCGCGTTAAAACTCCTGTCAGATCTTCTACTGTATTCCATTACACGATCCTCGAATATAGTGTGAATTACGGACTATCGGTAACTCGTACTGGTAGAACCAAAATATCTTTAGTCTTGAAAGAGAAATTATGATATATCTATTAGGGTTGGTATACTGAAAATCAAGTTTTATTATTTAATTTTATTTTTTAATAAAATTAATTTTTTATTTTATGAGAATTTTTATGAGCAATTTACGTATATCATTTCTTTAATGTTATGTATGGATATCCAATTTTCTGTATATAGTATTTAATCTGGTGTGTAGAGTACGGCTTGCACACAGAAGATCAGATTTTAAGTTCTTGCAGAATATAAGTT